>APFE031538807.1:23205-87761 GCA_000404065.3 Pinus taeda | reverse complement strand
TGCAATAAGGCTGGTGGAGAAGAATCCTTCTCCCCCATCAGCCTGATCATGGTTTCTTGTGGTTTCTAAAAAAAAAAAGGAAAAAAAAAGAAAAAAAAGAAAAATTTACAAGCCTGAAAAACAATCATGGATTGGCAGTCTTATACAGAAAATATGGGGTGAAAATTAGGGGCACCTGACACTCCATATTTTCCAAAAAAAAAATCTTCTCTCATGTTCTTTCCATCTTCATTCCATCTCATCCACTCATTCCATTTCATTCCACTTTCATTCCATTTTTCATCTCCATTCCCACTCCATTTTCATTCCATTCCATTTCATCAATAAAGTCCCCTGCTCAGGACTACTTTTCATTCAGCTAGTTTCCTCTAAACTATCTTTGTGCAGATCAGGGGGTGTTATTTCAGTTTCCGCAGCTGGCCACCGTTTCTGCAGCTAGAAACGATTTTCGCAGCCAGCATCACTCTGTTTCAAAATAAAATCAACTGTTAGTGCCAAAAGCATGCAATGCAGGTGTACGTGAGCTAAGGACATGGGGCATCATCAAAATATCAAGAAGAGCAACTGGTTACAAATTTTAAGCAAAGAATGACAAGTGTCCAAAGGTATGATCAAAACTCTCTATCAAACAGCACTTCAAGTCATCATTATGTATAGTTATTAACCTATGATCAGTTCTTCTATGTGTAATGATTTAATTAACCACCCACTACCATTCCTATTCCGTAATACCATCCCATACCCTTGCATTCACTCACTTGAACGGTCTTATGATTACTTGAGTTCAAACTCAAAAATGACTCTACTTCTATTTATGACTCGTACTCCTAGACGTGACCTATTCTATTACGGCTCTTACAAGCCATAATTCCCGCAGCCGTCTATTTGAGACGTGTAAACCTCACATGCAGTCACCTAAAACTCGGGAAAATCAAGCCGTTACTCCACTCATGCCATAACAATCTCCGCATATACTCACGTTCATTCCATAAGTTTGATCACGGTCACCCCTGCTCACTTGTTATTCTTCCTGTGATCCGAGCATTTCCTCTGTTTTCAACTGCAGTCAATACGCTTTGCTTATTGCTGTGACTACAGCCACTGCACCATTCTAAACCCCGATTATAGCTACTTTAGTTTCTCCTAAAAAATCTGTCACAGAGCTACTCTTCCTTAAACCCTCATACGTAGATAAAAACCCTCAGCGAATTTAAGGCTGAGAGAATGGGAAAACTGCTGAGAGCCGAGCCGGAAGGAGCAAAGTACTTGGAAGGTTATCCCCAATTCAAGGAATTGTTAAAGAAAGCCAAATGGCTACGGTTTATTCAAAAATTCAAAGGGTATAATAAGGAAGTAACTAAGACCTTTGCAAGGTCCTTTAACGGACAGACAGCAGAGGTGGGAAGCTTAAAGTTTGCGGTGACCGAGGCCACAATTGCAGCAGCTACAGGCCTGCCTCTAGACGGAGAAAGATGGTTCAAGAATAGGAGCGTAGATGACCAAGTCTGGAGAACGATGCTGCGCAATCAAGGTATGGGTACCACAGTTTTCACCCGAGGTATCCCTGTCAATGTATTGAAAGAAGAATGGTCTGGTTTGTTGTTGGTTATACAAAAATTTATTACATGTGAGGGCCGTTTTGGCTCCATGTACATGTACCATGTGAGGTTAATGATTAATTTTATGGATGGACATGTTATCAATTTACCACATTTTTTGTTAGCAAGTTTAAAGAAAATGAGCATCACGGTTCAAAAGCATGTGGGAAACATTGAGCCCCATCTCTATCACCACGGGCTCATAAGAATTTTGATTGAGGAGCAGTTAAAGAAATCCAAGGATACTAGGGATCAATTTCTAACAAAGAATTACTTCCAAGAGCCAGCTGAAGCCTCTGGAAGTAGTCCATCAAAAATCCCAAGAAAAATTAGGAGGAGGGATAAAAATGCTACAACTCAAGACTCCCCTCTTAAAGAAATTGAAGAGACTGCCCATAAAGAGGAAGAAGACCAGCCCAAGAACTAGAAACGAAAGAAGGAAAAGGGCAAAGTAGTCACTCAAGAAATCTCTCCATCACCTGAAAAATCATTGGAAGAGGACTACCAGCCTTTATCAGAAAGGCTAGAGGAGCTCAAAGCTGCTGCCTTGGCTAAGAAACAGCAAAAAGGGAAACAAAATGCAGAGAAGACAGTTGTGAGTTCATCCTTGAGAAGAAGCTCTTGGTTAAAAGGAAAATGGAGGAAAACAAAGGGAGAACAGTCCCACATCATTGACTTGAGTGAAGAAATACTTGAGAAAACACCAGAACAGCCAAGCCTTGACATAAGCCCTCCACGAGAGGAAAGTCCTTTTCGGCAAGAAGGAGCAGGCAGTCCTCATCCACAAGATTTTGAGTTCAAACAAAGAAAATCACCTGATGTGGATCCTAACTAGCAGGAGGTGTACAATTACCTGGAATCTCTAGAGCAATCAACTGCAGGGCCTAGCACTTCTTTGCCACTTGATGCCCAGGTTTAGTCTCTAAAACAAGAAGTGTTTGAACTGGAAGTCCTAAATAGGCACATAATACAAGAAAATGAAATACTTAAAGAGCAAGGCAAAGTGGACAAAATGGTCCATGACAATACCATGCTCCATTTAGGACTGTGGCAGAAGAAGAATAGAAGACTGAAAAAGAGATGCAAGAAGCTAAGCAGGGCTCTAATTAATCTCAAGTTTAAATGTCTGGTTAGAAAACCAAGGATGATGATGTCAATGGCATCAAGGAAAAAGAAAAGAGGACTAGATGTCCTTGCAGAGGCGTCGGAGCATGTAGATTAAAAGGGAAATCACACAGTTTTGGTTGCATGAGGACATGCAACACCTTCACAGTGGGGGTATGTTGAGCCTCAACCTTGCACCTTCCTACACACCCTCTTAACCCTCATGCTCCACTCACTTCACTCATCCAGTGGTTGAATCATTGCATTATAGTTTAAAAAGGACTGTTTATATGATTTTCTAACTATACTGATGTCTGTTGTTTGGTTTAGTCTTTTGTTCATGCAGCTGCGGAAACTTGTCAATTTCCGTAGCCAGCACAGGTTTCCGCAGCCCACACAGGATTCCACAGCTACTTTGTTAAAGGCTGTGCTCCAGGTGTCTTCTGAAGGAACGAGCCATATGGGAAAGCTCCAGATGGCATGTACATGGATCGTGTCCCTTTGAACCGGCCAAATCATCATTTTGAAGCCGCGGTCAACCTAAGTCAAAGACGTGGCCAACCGAAGAGTCCAGCGGTGGCACGTTACTGTTAAAGGCACATGAATGATACGTGGCCTAGTTCCCAGCTCACGGAAGCTCCAGCGCACCTAAGGATCGTTTTTTGAACAACGAATCTAACAGCCCACTACTCCCGGATTTAAGAAGCATAACGACAGTTAACTAGATCTCGGCTCATGAGATCTATGTGTCCATGGCATGCAGTTAAAAGCCTAAGTTGTTGATTAGTTAGTTGTAGGACTTTTACATTATAAATAACGCGTTTTCAAATGCTGTAAAGAGACTTTGGATGCATAGAATTTCTGAGCTATTATGTAATTTCCGCATGCTGTTGGTTATACCACCCCACTGTTTTACATGTTGTTGATTTGAATACATGAGTAGACTGTTCTGAAGATAGTTTTGTGATCATTTGATTGGCTGAAGTGGCAGAGGGCCCTTGCATACTGAAGCCCTGTAAAGTATTTGTTTAGTTTCTTTATGCTTTTATTTTGTCATTAGTTTGTACATAAGATGTTTTGCTTTATGATTTCTGCTGTTTATATCTTTGTCTTTATAAACTGATCAATGTTTTTTGCAGGTTCTTTTACGCAGCCCGGGCAATATTTTATTTTCTTTAATAACTTTTGGCAAATGTGATCATCTTGTCCTGCCTGCTAACCTTTATTTTCTGCAATTTGCATTCAGCATTGTCCTTTTCAAATTGTTATTTGTTTATTTCTTTTTCTGCTAAATTAGATGTCATACTACTTAATAATTTTATGATTTCTTTCTGTGGTCACTGACTATATCAGTAGGAGATCAAAAGATCACTAATGGTGGTGTGATTTAAGTGTCATATTACTTACTCATAGTTGTTTTCCATAAAGTAGATTGAGCTGTATGGTAAAGAACTAAAGGAGTCTAAGTAGTGTGATTAATTTCTTTTTATATTAGTTATCATATTGCTTGTTATGTTCATAATTACTTCCCCAAGGTAGATTGAGCTAAGGGGTAAAGGATTTGAAGAATCCAAGTAGTGTGATTAGTTTACTTATGCAATTTATTTTCTTTAACAGTTAAATATCATATTTCTTGTCATGCTCATGATTATTTCCCCAAGGTAGATTGAGCCAAGGGGCATAGGATTTAAAAAGCTCAAGTAGTGTGAGTTAGCTGCTTTACTTTAGTTTGAGTTGTTTTCCAAGTTTTTGCTTTCTTTTCATTTTCAGCAGCAAGGATATTGGGCCATTGCCATTACTTCGCGCTTTTTGATTAGTTTCATTTCAGTTATTGTAAAGCTTTCTTTTGAGCATTTTTCAAGCATAGAAATCATAACCATTCACACTCCACACACTTCACACACTTCACACTTCACTTTCATCACCACACATTAATAAAAGAATAAAATCCAAAAACAAACTAAAAAGCTTAAAACGAAAAAAACTTAAGAAAATGGTTATCTAAGTACATATAGTACACCTCACTTCGTCAGTCTATGAACCCCGGGTTGACAATATAAATAGCAATTTAGATCACACTAAATTGACCAAACACCCACATTGATAAAAATCGAAGATACGTTAAAAAAACATGTTGAACACACTTTTTTTAATGTATCTTCTATTTTTTAATGTATGACAAAAGGTTTAAAAGTCAAAGTGGCAGAATTTGTATAAGCTTAGCATCAAATCGAATTTCTTGTCATCCTAATTCCAACAGTGTGAACATCACTCAAATCCGAGTCCAGATGACAAAGTTAGAGCAAGTCAAAGTTTGAGTTTGACTTGTCCAGGTAGGAGGGAGAATATGACATGGCATAGTTTCAATGAATAAGGGAGCGCCACATGGCAAGATGCCACTGGACCCCGCATATTGCATATCAATGAAAAGGAGGAGAGCTTAAGGAAGAATCGGCCCCTGGCGTTCCCGGATGTGATTGCGATATCGCATATCACAGGCAAGAGGAGTTACAAATTGGCCCCGGTAGGACATAGCTGCGATGCAATATATGTTGCATATTGCAATCACATGAAAAGGCTGGTGCTTGCAATGTGGTTCGGGGGAAAAGTGCCGATTGTGATTTCACAGTGGGCGCCAATTGCGATACTGCGATAAGGGGCCCGAACCCGATATAATATATATTATGCTTAATACAACCGGTGAGTCTGCAGATGTTGCAATGTGCTAGATCAATGTGCCAAGGGTTTCACACTGATTGGGATAATGCGATGGGAGAGCCGGATGTGAGACATTATGGCATACAATGAATACTCTTGTCGGATCCATAGATATCACAGGATCCCTGTGTTTGAGCTTGGATTGTCCGTTGATAAGCTCGAACCACTGATAAACTTGACACTGATACCCATATGATGTTGTAATTAGTTGTTTTATTAGTGAATCCTTCTACCTGCTAACCTTGGGTACTATGTTGGAACTATCTTGATTTTGAGGGATGTTTCCATGATCTTATATAATATATGACTATTGTGTCGGAGAAAGGTAGGAGAGTACTGGCCGAATACACAGATTTTACTTCATACAATAGACCCTGACCCTGGCATCAAGCCAAAACCTTGCCTTGAGCAACAGGGAGGTTCCAAGAAGGTTGCAGAAGACTCAATTATCCAAATTGAGAGTTTGGATAGGAATTTTGATCCGGATTTAAATAGGAAAGCAACAAATTACAGTGATAACCATAAATGCAGAGATGTAGTGGAAATAATACTTCATTTCATTACTCTAAAATACTTAAATATGCTTACAAACAGAAATGGAAATAAACTAGCTAGGGCGATGGTAGCTTATCTCTGAGAAGAGATGTGGCGGCTACATGCCTCTGAAGTGTGTTACAATGAGGCTTGAAGGCCTAATTATTGTTGAGAAACAATGGAAAACTCTAAACATCTAAAAACCTAACCCTAGAAGATGAAACGCCAAACTGTGGGCCCTGTTTGGGTAAATTGGTACATCAACTTCCTGGGGTTGTAAATTTGGCATACGTTCTCCGTTTGATGCGCACAATATGTCGTTAGAAAGATATATCCAAGAACTACAACTTTGGGAAGAGAAACATTGGGCCATGGCCCCATGTTACTTCCAGTTTTCCCAAGAAATGTTGTTTAAGGCCTCAAAACGGCTTTGGAAGTTCGGAACTCGAAAAACTGCTAAAAATAGTAAATTGTGCTACAATTAAGGAAACTAAAAAGTTGAAAGAAACAATGGTGGGGATCCAAGTGGACTTGGCAGGTGGCCACCAATATCCACCTGGAACATTCCTCCCCCCTTAGGAAGCAATTGTCCCCATTGCATTGAGTTCCTCCATGAGATCAGGAAACTTCTGCTGAACTTGGTCCCTGGTGAGCCACTTGCCCCTGTGAAGGAGTTGGCCTACTTTGACAATTTGATACAGTTGGATATTCTGCTGGCAAGTGTGCTTGATATGTGTGTCCATGATCTGATCAGTTGCAGCTTGTTCCATGTAATATGGATTTAACTCTATGGGTGTGAGTTGTTCTACAATGTCAGATGTGTCTAGTAATGGAGGAATGTATGGCTGAAGGTGGTCCACATTGAACACTAGGTGTAGGCCAAGGAATGGGGGAATGCTGAGCTCAAATGAATTGTCTCCCACAACGTTGGTAATGGTGTAAGGACCATATCGGAGTGGTTTGAGTTTCCAATAGGCTCTGGTAAGGTGTTCCTTTTGCAAATGCAACCAGACTTTGTCGCCCACCTGAAACTTGTGTGGCACCCGATGTTGATCATGTTGTTTCTTTTACTTGGAATTTGATTTCATTAAAATGTCATGGAACTACTTGCGAATATGTTGGATGATCTGATAATCACCCTACGAGTGACCTTAGTTAAAGATTTATTATATGAAGGTATTTCAGACTCATATGTTGGTGTGTGTGTCTATGTTATTTAAGCAACGGATCGATCAAATTGCAAATACATAGACACTTGAAATGGAAAATAGCAGAGAAATAAAGTAAGAAAATACAATAACACAAGAAATTAATAAGGAGTTCACCTTATCCTCCAGGGCTCCATCTCCGGTCCAGCGTTCATTGATGACCTTATTTTATTGTGTCTTAAAGCAGAGAATTACAATGAAGGAGCTCAATATGAGTCTCCTGAAACAGATGGGCTTGGCAGGGTGGTTCTTGGATTCCCCAAGCCACTAGAGTACACAAACTCTTTTCCTTGCAAGCTCTTTGAGTTATCTGGTCTGAAAGATCCTCTCAGGGATGGCTTGAGTCTCTTAAGCTCTCTAGTGCTCGATGCTGCCTTTGGTCAGCTCGACCCTCTGCCCTCTTTCTACTTTTTTCCTTACTGATTCTTCTCTTCTCCGTCTTCTGTCTTCGTTGTTTTGTCTTTTGGTTCTCGACTCCTACCCTCTGTCTGGTCCGTACATGGCTTTAATGCCATTCGAGCTCATGGCGGTTTGCTTCCTCTTCCGCCTCCGTCGGATCACCTGCTTGCAGTTGCGCTTGGAGTTCCCTATTTTGGCGCCATCATCAGGCTCTCAGGGATGGCCACTTATCCTCCTATGAATTGCGCCAGCCTGCTTCGTTGGATCAATTATTTGGTTATGTCATGGAAAGAGTCTTCCGCCACCTTGGTGGTAAAAGCGAACCTCAAGTTCTTCTAAATCATGGCTTAACCCTCTGTCGATTCCATCTTCTCCATTGGGCATGATCTCAGCGGTTAGATCTGGAGCCCCCAGATTCAACACCATTGTCTCATCCCGCGCGGTTGACTAGCTCGACCATTAGCATGCGCTGAGCGACAATTTTCTCTCCTCTGCTTGCCACACGTCAGGCGCTGAGTGGAATCACTCTTTTTTCATCAAAACTGCTTATCGCCCATGGATGCCCCCAATCAATACTGTTGGTTTTGGAGTGGGTCCCACCTTTAAGGCTTAGCCTTTTGTCCCATAGTTTTCTTGGCTCCCACGTGACCAAGTGCTCGGGGCTTCTCCATTTTGAGGGTTTTCGCCCAACGATGTGCATCAAAAACTCCCTCTGTTTCCCGATTCGGGCCTCCCAGGGGCTAATTTCGCCTCCCGTGCAGTATCCATGGGCCTCAGTCAGCACACTTTGACTGAGGTCCTCGTCGTTCCATGCTGGCTACCACTGCCACTGGTTTAGAGGTGTTTTGAACGCTATTTTAAATTCTTTGAAGTCTGTCCCGAACTGGTATAACCATGGCTCTTTTAACCATTCTTTACGGATCCAATTCAGATCACGGCCTTCCCACTGAAAAGCTTTTGAACCACCAAAATTTGGTTTTCTTTCAAGCATCGACTAAGTGAGGGTACTGCTGTCTCACTTGCCCAATCTCAATCCACTTTGCACTACTCGGCTTCGAACCTTTGAGTCCAATTCTAAGGTACTCAACATCTCCTCTGCACGTTGTCCTCACCTTCCTATCCAGTACTATGTCTTCCTACAATTCATTAAGATATTTAGGTAGCAGGTCATCAATAGAAGGCAATTGACTCTGCTCTTCAGGATCCTCAATTAGAGAAGGTTCAAACAATCTCAAGCAATCTACATTTACGATTGAGTAGATGTGCATGTAAGCTGGTAGATTAAGGTGAAAAACATTTTTACCAATCTTCTCAAGTATCCTGAAAGGTCCATACCTGATAGGCTTTAGCTTTTTACCTTCGCCTTGCATCCTGTTCTTGCTGATATATAGCCAAACCCGGTCACCAACTTGAAAACTATGCTCCATCCGATGCTTGTTATGCCTAGCCTTGTATCTAGCTTGGCTCTTTTCCAGCTATTCCTGTACTGCGTGGTGGATCTCTTGGATCTGTTCAATGAACCTAGTTTCCTTGTCCACATCACTGTGTCCATCAACTGTGGTATCTTTACCAAAGACAAAATCCAAAGGAGACCTAGGTATGAAACCAAAACAGGTCTCAAAAGGAGATCTTTGTGTAGAAGAGTGTTTTCTCTATTGTAAGCATGCTACACATAACACAAATGTTCATCCCAAAGCTTAGGATGTTTGCTGCAATATCCTCTGAGTAACTGGATCACTATCCTATTAACTACTTCTGTCTAGCCATCAGTTTGTGGATAAAAAGCTGTGCTTTTCTTTAGTTGGGTGTCCATCAGCTCCCACAGACTTGACCAAAACTTCCCCACAAATCGGGTGTCTCGATTAGATACAATAGAAGTGGGTAATCCAAAATGAACCCATACATGTTCAAAGAATAGTTTTGTAGTTTGTTCAGTTGTAATCTGCTTATTACAAGGTATCAAAATGCACATTCTGCTGAACCTGTCCACAACTACATACAGATAATCATGACCTTTTCTAGACTTAGGCAGTCCCCCAATAAAATCCATGGAAACACTTTCCCAAGGGTGAGAAGGAACTGGAAATGGAGTGTACAAGCCTAGTTTTCTATTGTTGGGCTTGCTTTTGGCACACATAGTACACCCTCTCACATATCTAGAAATTCTCTCATTCATTTTTGGCCAATAACAAAATCTTTGCAGTTGTGCAACTGTTTTACTTACCCCAAAGTGACCTGATATCAGAGAAGTGTGTGCCTCTCTGATTATCTTTGCTCTCTCTGTTTGTGGAATGCAGAGTTTCCCACAATGATATAAGAGTCGGTCCTTTACATGATAATCCAATTCTTCTACCTTTTTGCCTCGACTCAAAGTTGCATATACATCTTTAAAGTCCATATCCTGAGCATATTGTTCTATGTAGCTTTCATGTAGCACAAAATTATGCTTAAGTATGGTAGATGCATTTATAATGGGTCTAGATAACATGTCTGCAACCTTGTTATGTATGCCTTTTTATATCTGATGACTAAATGACATTGTTGTAGAAAACCCAACCATGTGTAATGTCTTGATTGCTGCAACTTAGTTTGGGAGTGTAGATATTGAAGTGGTTGATGATCAGTATGTATTACTGTGTCTTTGCCCATTAAATAATGTTTCCACTTTTTCACACTTTGAACTAATGCATACAATTCTTTATCATATGTAGGATAGTTAACTACTGCAAGATTAAAAGTATCAAAATGATAACATATGGGTTTACCGTGTTGTGTCAACACTGCTCCCATGGCCTAGTCACTGGCATCTATTTGGATCTCAAATGGTCTTTGTAGATCAGGCAGTGCTAGTACATGTGCTATAATAATCCTTTCTTTCAAGGTGTCGAAGGCTTTCTGATGTTTGCCTCCCCACTGAAACACCTTGTTCAATCCTGTCAAAGCATGTAAGGGAGTTGCAATTGAGGAAAATTTAGAAATGAACTTCCTCCAATATTGTGCTGCTCCTAAGAAGCTTCTAACTTCTGTAGCAGACTTGGGTTTAGGCTAGTTTATAATGACTGCCACTTTAGAGGGATCTATTTTCAATTCACCACCCCCTACTATATGACCCAAATAATTTAGAGATGTTTTTCCAAATTCACATTTTGAGAGTTTAACATAAAGTTTTTCTCTTTTCAAAACATCCAATGTCTGTGTAACATGCTTTAAATGTTCCTCCCATGTTTTACTAAAAATCAGAATGTCATCCAGATACACAATAACAAAATCATCAAGAAAAGGTCTGAGTACATCATTCATTAATCTCATGAAAGTAGCAGGAGCATTGGCCAAGCCAAAAGGCATAACCAGCCACTCATACAATCCATGCTTTGTTTTGAAAGCAGTCTTCCATGCATCTTGCTTTGCAGCTCTGACCTGATGGTATCCACTATGCAAGTTTAGCTTGGTGAAATAAACAACTTCCTTCAATTGATCTAAAAGATCATCTATGCGGGAAAGGGGATAACAATTTTTTATTGTTATCTTATTCAGTGCTCGGTAGTCAATGCACATTCTCCACGAGCCATATTTATTTCTCACCAAAACGATTGGTGACCCACATGGTGATGTGCTAGGCTTGATAAACCCCTTCTCAAGCAACTCCTGCACCTGCTTCCTGATTTTAGCATTCTCTAAAGCAGAAAACATGTACATTCCAATGTTAGGCAATGGAACATCTTGTTGCAAAATAATATCATGTACTATTTCCTTTTTGGGTGGCAGACCTTTAGGTTCCTGAAACAGGATATCATACTCTAAAACATCTTTTTCTATATCAACTTGCTGCTTAGCATTACAACCCTCAAATACATTGGTTTTATCAGGTTTCTTTTCCTTTACAACCATTAGTAAGAATTGTTTACATGAATTTATCATTCTTTTCATCTGCCCTAAGTTTATGAGAGTATAATTATTCTTGAGCTTATGAGCTCTTACAAAATATTTGATTCCATCTTTAACAAGTAGATACTTGTTCTCAGCTCTATAGAAAATAGCTTTCCTATCATACAAGTAAGGACTCCCTAAAAAAATTCCACATATATCCAAAGGAATTATTTCTAACTCAACCTCATCTACAAATGTTGACGCAAAAGAAAACTTGAGTTTGCACTATCTAGTCACTTGTAGTTGTGCTTTATCATTCAACCATCCTAATGGGTATGGTTTCTTGTGAGGTGTAGTTGCTAATCCCAATTTCTTTACAATTGCTTTAGAAATCAAATTTACTTGGGAGCCACTATCAAACAAAGTATCAATGTTTTGATGTTTGGAAATAACTTGAATATGGAAAAGCTCATGTCTTTTTCTCTCATGTTCTTCATCAATAACAGATTGAGAAGAATTACTAGTAGATGCTTTAGAATTATTACCTTTTATACCGGTGGTTGCAATGATTGTTTCATCTCCTGAGTTTGACCCCAAATCTTTCTGAATAGCTGTAGCAGTATTCTTCTTCTTGCCCTTGGACTTCTTAGGTCTCAGATTTGGATGCAGAATCCAACAGTGCTCATCATCATACCCCTCCTTTTTATAGTGAGTGCATGAAGCTTTGCTTTTCTGTGCAGTGTTAGCCTTCCTTGCTTTCCACTTCTTCTTTCTTTTCTCCTTGCTTTTGCTGGCAGTGGGTTGGGATGGTCCCCCAAATTCTAGATTTCCATTCTTTCCTCTAGCTTCTAAATGAGTAGCTTGTACATATACCTCATCTATACTAGTGGGATTAAACATGAGGATGGTATGCCTCATGTAGATGTGTAGAACACAAATGTACTTCAAAAGAGTCTCTGGTGAGTTTAATGAGATCCCTAGATTCAAGGCTCTCTTTCTAAATTCTTGAGTGTACCCTTGCGCACTTTGCCCTTTCAACTACCGAAGAGTTTGCCAACTCATCATGGCTTGTTACATGTAGGCCAATGGATAGAACTACTTCTTGATGGCAAAAACAAATTCACTCCAGATAGAGATAGTCTTACCATGTCTTTTCATGTTAGCATGGGTTTTGCCTTCCCAGCAAACCAAGGCAGTGCCTCCTAGGTGTAGGCTTGCCAGCTGAATTTTGCTTTTGTCTGAGTCAATGTTCTGCACTTTGCAATACACATCAATTTGTCTAATCCAATTGTCCAACTTTTCAGAATTTAGCTCTCCATCATATATAGGAAAATCGAATTTAACATCTAGCTTAATCAAAGATGCTTTCTTATTATGCACAGGGCTATTAAGAGGTGTGAGAAAGTTTTCCTTTTTTCCCTTTTCCTTTTGATTGGTTACGGTTATGAGATTCTTCTTCTTTTTTATCTTGTTAGAACCTGATGAATCTTCATCCTTATGCTTTCTAAAGTCCCTATACATTTCTTCTACCATAGAATTTATAGCTAGGAAACTCTCTATGAATTGAGGGTCTGACCCCACAGAACCTTCCTCTAACATTGTCTTCTGAGGATAGACTCTCCCAATCTTAGGATTAGTTTTGACCAACTCTCCTTCTCCTAATTTGAGCTTTGATCTAGTGAGAATTCAACAGCTAAACCAACACAAGCTTGTCTAACCTTACAGCCTAGAGCTCTGATACCACTTGATTTGGTAATCACCCTATGAGTGACCTCAGTTAAAGATTTATTAAATGAAGGTATTACAGACTCATATGTTGGTGTGTGTGTCTATGTTATTTAAGCAATGGATCGATCAGATTGGAAATACATAGACACTTGAAATGGAAAACATCGGAGAAATAGAGTAAGCAAATACAAGAACACAAGAAATTAATAAGGAGTTCACCCCTCCAGGGCTACATCTCCGGTCTAGCTTTCAGTGGTGACCTTCTTTTATTGTGTCTTGAAGTAGAGAATTACAATGAAGGAGCTCAATATGAGTCTCCTGAAATAGATGGGATTGGTAGGGTGGTTCTTGGATTCCCCAAGCCACTATAGTACACAGACTCTTTTCCTTGCTAGCTCTTTGACTTCTCTAGTCTGACAGATCCTCTCAGGGATGGCTTGAGTCTCTCAAGCTCTCTGGTGCCCGACGCTGCCTTTGGTCAACTCGGCCCTCTGTCCTCTTTCTGCTATTTGCCTTACTGATTCTTCTCTTCTCTGTCTTCTGTCTTCGATGTTCCATCTTTCGGTTCCTGACTCCTGCCCTCTATCTGGTCCGTACATGGCTTTAACGCCATTCGAGCTCATGGAGGTTCACTTCCTCTTCTGCCTCCATCGGATCGCCTGCTTGCAGCTACACTTGGAGTTCCCTGTTTCGGTGCCATCATCAGGCTCTTAGGGATGGCCACTTGTCCTCCTGCGAACTGCACCAGCCTGTTTCGTCGGTTCAATTCTTTGGTTACATCGTGGAATGAGCCTTCCTTCACCTTGGTAGTCAATGTGGACCTCAAGTTCTTCTAAATCACGGCTTAACCCTCCATCAATTCTATCTTCATCATTGAGCATAACCTCAGCCTTTAGATCTAGAGCCCCCAGATCCGATGCCATTCGCTCGTCCCATGCGGTTGACTAGCTTGACCATTAGCGTGTGATGAGCAGTGGTTTTCTCTCCTCCACTTGCCACACGTCGAGCACTGAGTGGAATCGCTCCTTTTTCATCAAAACTACTTACTGCCCATGGATGCCCCCAATCAATACCACCGGTTTTGGAGCGGGTCCCGCCTTTAACACTTAACCTTTTGTCCCATGGTTTTCCTAGTTCCCATGCGACCGAGTGCTCGAGGCTTCTCCATTTTGAGGGTTTTCACCCAGTTGCGCATCAAAAACTTCCTATGTTTCCCGATCCGGGCCTCCCAGAGGCTAATTTTGCCTCCTGCGAGGTCTCCATGGGCCTTAGTCAGCGTGCTTTGGCTGAGGTCCTCGTCGTTCCACGTTGGCTACCACTGCCACTGGTTTAGAGGTGTTTTTGGTCACTGTTTTAAATTCTTTGAAGTCTGTCCCGACTTGGTACAACCATGGCTCTGTTAATCATTCTTTATGGATCCAATTCGGATCATTGGATGTTCTCAATGAAGCTGTTTGTCTTATCTGTTTCGAACTGGACATGAACCAAATCTGCGTGAATAACTGCAAATGGCATGGCCACATCAATGGGACATAGTGGCTGGAATCCCAAGCCCACCTGAAAAGGGCTGTGGCTAGTCGAGCTGTGGAGAGTCCGGTTGTAGCTGTGCTTAACATAGGGGAGGCTCTCATCCCATGTGTGTGGATGCTTTGAGTTATACATGCATAGAATGTGTACGATCATCCTATTCACAACCTCTGTCTGGCCATCAGTTTGAGGATGGAAGGTTGTGGACTTAGTGATTTTGATGTCCAACATCGACCAGAGGCTGGACCAAAATGTACTGAGGAACCTGCTATCCCAATTTGAGATGATAGACCGTGGGATCCCAAAGTGTACCCACACTCATTCAAAGAAGAGTTTAGCAGTGGCTTCTGCTATGATATTCTTCTTGCAGGCCACCATAATGGTCATCTTCGAGAACCTGTCGACGACCATGAAAACATAGTCATTTCCAAGCTTAGTAGAAGGAAGGCCCAACACGTAATCCATGGAGATGGATTCCCAAGGCCGACTAGCGGTAAGCAACGGGGTATAGAGGCCTTGCTTCTTGATGGTCAATTTGGTAATGGCGTAGCTAGTGCATGATATGATGTACTTCTCGACATCCTATCGAAGATTTGGCCAATAGAAATATTTCTGCAGTACTTCCACCGTTTTCTCGACCCCAAAATGCCCAGCAGCCTGACTGTAGTGTGCTTCCCAAACCATCTTGGCACGCTCACTTGAAGGAACACAAAGGTGACCTAGGTGGCATAATAGGGCATCTTGGAGGTGAAAATTGGGAACATGCTAACCCTCCAAGAGTGTCTGATATGTGTGGCCAAATTCTGGGTTGCTTTTGTAGAGATGTGGCCAATCAGAAGTCTCGTGCCCACAAGAGTTGAGCACGGTGGTTAACGCCATGATCGGCGGTCAACTGAGGAAATATACAACGTTATTGGTGCTGCCCTTCTTATACTTGATATTTAAATGGAATTGTTGTAGGTATATGGACCACTTCTGATGGAGATCATTATGAAATTTCCCTTGGGTCTATATGAACTGTAGGGGTCAGTAGTCTGCGTGGATGACCGTTTCCTTCCCCAAAATGTAATGCTTCCATTGGCAGCAGGCCTGCACAATGGAATACATCTCTTTTCCATAAGTGGGATACTTCCGATTGTTTCTAAAAGTGTCTCACTGTGATATGCCACTAGATGCCCGTGTTGAGTAAGGACTGCCCCAATAGCATAGTCAGAGGCATCTGTCTTGACCTCAAATGGTTGTTGCAAGTATGGTAATGCGAGCATTGGTGCCAAACAGAGGTGATCTTTCAACTCTGTGAATGCCTTCTACTGAGACTCAGACCAAAATAATTTCGCTTTCACTCCTCCCTTGGTGACTTGAATCAAGGGCCAAGTGATATGAGAAAATCCCAACACGAACCTGCAGTAGAAGTTGGAAAGACCTAGAAAGATGTGGAGCTCTGTCAGAGTGGTTGTAGATGGCCAATCCCGAATGACTTGGATCTTGGCTGGATCCACATGCACCCCCCATTCATCAATAATGTATCCCAGATACTGAACTTGGGTCATGCCAAAAGTGTATTTCTCCAAACTGGCACATAACTTGTGTTGCCGCAGTGTTTGGAGAACCTGTCGGATGTGGTGGACGTGCTCTTCCCAACTCTGGCTGAAGATCAGGATGTCATCAAGGTATACCACTACAAATGAATTGGTGAATGGCCGCAATATGTCATCCATTAGCCTCATGAAGGTTGCGGGAGCATTCATCAATCCGAAAGTCATAACCAACCATTCGAAAAGGCCCTCCTTGGCTTTGAAGGCAGTCTTCCACACATCGGAGGGTTCGATTGGTACCTGGTGATATCTTGACTTCAAATCGATCTTACTGAAATATTTTTCCCCCTTCAATTGGTCTAGGAGGTCATCAATCTGTGGGATCAGGTACCTATTACAGACAATGATCTTGTTCAGTGCTCGATAGTCAATATAGACTCTCCAAGTCCCATCCTTCTTCTGTACCAACACGATTAGGCTCCCATAAGGTGATGAACTCAAACGGATGTGACATTTCTGCAACAGCTCCTGAATCTACCTCTTGATTTCATCATTCTCCAAAACGGAGCACTGATAGATTGGTCCCTTGGGCAATGACACACCTGGGGTTGGATCGATGGAGTGCTTGCCCTGACAGTGTAGAGGAACCCCTACGGGGGAGGTGAATATGTCCTCGTACTCCTCCACAATCTTATCCATTTGCAGTTGTCGTGCGGAGGGGCCCTGTCTGGAGATCGTGGCCACCGTCTTCTTCTTTTCTTGAGGGTGTATCATCAAGAAAACAAATTTCCCAGTTTTGGAAATGAGCTTACGGCATTGTTTTACAGTAACCAAGGAGATGGTGGTAGGTGGTGCTACCTCCGATATCTTGTACAACGTATTTCCCAAAGTAACAATAATAGCACGGGGCCTTGATTCGTACACATCATGTTGCTTCCACAGGTATGGTTTTCCTAATAATACATCACAAACATCAAGGGGAGCAACGTCATACAATACCTCATCCGTGAAGGGCTTGATGTTGTATGGAAGGTGACACTACTGGCTTACGTGAATATCCCGTCCTTGGTGAAGCCACCTGATGGTGTACAGTTGTGGATTTGTTGTGGTTGGTAAGCCCAACCGCTTCACGATCTCTATCTAAATGAGGTTCTTTTGGCTCCCGCTGTCGATAATGAACTGTAGTGGGGAGCTGTTTACCCACATCTGGGAGTGGAAGAGACGCTCCTCCTCCTCTGGGTCTTCGGGTTCTCTTTTTGGATCTTCATTGTGGAAACAATGGCGTTGGGCTTCGCATCGATAATCTGCTTCCATTTTTCATTCCCTTTGTTGGGTTCTGACTTAGAGTCGGAACATGCATCTGACTCTGAAAACCTTAGCTCAACCACCAGTGACTGCTTGGCCCGACACTCACTTGTGTTGTGAGTGGAATTCTTATGGAACTCACACCACTTTTCCATGTCCTTTTTTGGCTTCGTGGCGCTATTCTTTGCTTGCAGCTTTGGCGGGTTGTCTTGGGCTGCCCCGCCTTGGCTTTGTCCTTTGTTCTACGGTTTGGGTGTAGCTTTCCTTTGCTTCGGATTCATAGATCCAAAGTCTCGCTTCTTTTGTTTAATATTTTGCTTGACCTTGACAGCATATCGGTATGCCGTGCCGAGCGAGGAGATGTTCAAGAATTTTATGTCTTCATGGATGTACTTGTGCAGGCAGCCATGGTATTTGAGTACCAAATGCTGCTCTGAATCCTTGATACCTAACTTTGTGCGAAGGGTATGGAAAATATTGGTAAACTCTGGCACTATTTTTCACCAGGAGTTCAGTGGTTCTATCTGTTTTCAAAGCTGAAATCTCCATTCTCTGCCCATCTATCAGCTTGGAGGTATAAGGGTTGAAATTTCTTGTTGCTATACTTTTATCTCTTTTATGCCACTAATAAAAAGAAGGACTCCCCACTATTGAGCAGGGCCTGGAGACGTAGTCCAAATTGGACAAACTCCGTAATCATATCATTGTGTCATGGTTTTTGTGTTCTTCTGATTATTTCCACATTGTTTATGTGCTTTTAAGTTCCATGGTTATTTAACTCTGTTATATCTAATTCTGATGCATATTTAAGTAAAATATCTTGGATCAAGTTTGGTATAAGTGCGAATTGCATGAGTTTATGCTAACTCGAAACAAGCTGGGAAGAGGAGAAGGAACGCTTAATTCCTTTGATCCTGAAGCAGGACGTGCACAACAAAGAAGAAACATGGCCAATGAAGAAGGTCGTTGGGAAGAGGAACATAATTTTTGAAAGTATTCTATAATATGGTAGGAAAGGTAGACAAGATCTTTGCAGAGTACGAGAAGGCACTTGGGCATGAGAAGAAGGATGCCGATGACCATGAATCAACAAATCGGGAAGGTGGTAGAGAAGATACTCCTTCCTCTCCTTCCTTTAGTGATAATTCTCATCACTCTCATAGAAATTTCAAATATACCTTTAAGAAACTGTTGTTCAAGTTAGATGTGAAGTTCAAACTGCCCATGTACAATGGAGAATGTAGTGCAGAAAAACTCAATAACTAGATTAGGCTGATAGAGGTTTATTTCCGAATCCAGTAGATTGAAGAAGATGAGGTGAAAATCTAGTTAGCATCTCTTCGGCTGAGACACACTACTCTCATTTGGTGGGAGAGAAAGTTACAGAAGGGCAGCACGAAGTTGGGTAACCTTCTATCCTCTTGGTCTAGTTTTATTTCTGCATTAAAGGGCCAGTTCTACCCTCGGGTTATAAATAAAAGTCACTTATGGACTGGAAATATTTAAGGCAAGGTAAGGGCCAGAATGTACAAAGCTTCACAGAGGAATTTCAAAAACAAGCACTGAATCTGGGCATCTCATTAGATGCGCTCGAAATTGTAACTAAGTACATAGGTGCACTACATAGTTACATCAGACACTCATTATCATTGTTCGAGCCTACTTCAATTGATACGGCCAACGTTAAAGATATATATCTTGAAATCCGAGGCAAGGATGATCGAGATGACCAAACCAAGAAGATGCCATTCAAACCTTAGCATGGAAAATTCCAAAAGAAAGGAAAAGGGAAGGATAAGAAGACCGTTGCTGCCAAGAAGGGGGATGAAGCAATATCGTTGTGCAATCACTGCAAGAAGGATGGGCGTGACAAGGATCACTGCTGGAAGCTGCATCCAGAACTGAGACCGAAGAGATTCAGTGGAAAGGGGAAGCATAAGATAGTGGCAATAATGCATGACCTTGGATCAGATTCCAACGATGAAACATTGATCACAATCGTGGGTGCAAGAGGTACTCTTTCTATTAATGATAGTTCTGATTCGGTTGTAAGAACTAGTTATTTGAATGAGCCTGTGAGTCGTGAGTGAAAGAGAATTGAGCTGTTCCACATTAGAGTTGTCATAAAGAACACAACGGTGGAAACTCTGTTTGATTCAGGTTCCCAAGCAAACTTAATCTTAGAGTCCTTAGTGAAAAGGATAGGCCTTGAAACTAAACCTCATCCGAGTCCATACCCACTTGGTTGGGTAAGCGATAAATCCAAATTGTAGGTCACCAAGCAGTGTAGGGCCAGATTTGTAATCACTTCTAAATTAGTTGATGAGGTAGAGTTAGGTGTAGTACCTTTGGACATTTGTGATCCTGATCATAAGAAGGAATTATTTGAAATTGTTTATGACTATGATGATTTGTTTCAGGAACCAAGAGGATTTCCCCCTAAAAGGGAAATACAACATGAGATCCATTTGCAGCAGGATGCCCCTTTACCAAATGTTGGCATGTACAGGATGGATTCTATCGAGATGGAGGAGATCAAGAAATAGGTGCAGGAACTGTTAAATCAGGGAGTCATCAGACCAAGTTCTTCTCCTTGTGGCTCACCAATTGTGTTGGTGCCCAAGAAAGACAACAGATGGAGGATGTGCATGGATTATAGGGCATTGAACAAGATCACAGTGAAGAATCGATACCCTCTCCGTCGCATCGATGAATTGTTAGATCAATTAAAAATTGTTGTTTATTTTTCCAAGATGAATTTGCATAGTGGTTACCACCAGGTCAAAATTGCAGAGTAGGACATATGGAAAACTGCATTCAAAATCAAGCAGGGGCTGTTCGAATGGATGGTGATGCCATTCAGGCTGTGCAACACTCTAACCATGTTCATGAGGGTAATGAAGATTTATTTCAGCCATTTCTTGATCAATTTTTTCTTGTGTATCTAGATGATATACTTGTGTATAGTAGGACATGGGAGGAACATATGTGTCACATAAAGAAAGTGCTTGATGTTATGAAGAAATAGAAATTATATTTGAAACTTTCAAAGTGTGAGTTTTGAAAGACTTCTCTGATTTATTTAGGCCATATTGTCAGTAATGGGCAATTAAGGATAGATCCATCTAAAGTGGAGGCAATAATGAAGTGGCCTGAGCCCACGAATGCCACAGAAGTTCGAAGTTTTCTAGGCGCGGTGCAATATTGGAGAAGGTTCATAGTGAACTTCTCCATTATTGTAGCCCCTTGCATGCCTTGACTAGTGTGAAGCATGCCTTTCAGTGGGGAGGAAAACAACATAAATCCTTCGACACACTGAAAGAGAAGATCAGCACGCCCCGGTGCTAGCCTTACTAGACCTTCAACAACCTTTCAAAATTGAAATAGATGCCAGTGGATATGCCACAGGTGTTGTATTAATGTAGCAAAGGAAACTTGTTTGTTACCATTTGGAGATTTTCTCCCAGGCTTTGTGAATTATCCTACGTATGACTGGGAGTTGTACGCCTTGGTCCAGAGTGTAAAGAAGTGGAAACACTATCTGTTTGACAAGGAGACCATCATCCACACAGATCATCAGCCCTTGCAGTATCTTTAGTCACAAACCAAGCTTCAGTAAGCCTGTCACTTCAAATGGATGGGATTCCTCCAACAGTTTCATTTGGTAATAAAATATAAGATGGGTACCAACAACAAAGTAGCAAATATGTTTTCTCACCCTCCTATTTTTGCATATGTAGTTTTGCAAAATGTTTCTTTTTAGTTAGAAATTTATGCTGAACAATATGCTAACGAAAATGATTCTAAAGAAATCTATGCAAAACTGACTCATGGATCACAGGTGGAAAATTATTACTTGCAAGGAAATATATTGTACCACCTTGGAAAAATGTGTACACCTAGTAATGAAAGGGTTCATGTAATCAGAAAGGCTCATAAGTCTCTAGTGTTTGGTCATTTTGGCATTGAGAAAACTTTATGTCATTTCCAGAGGTTTTGTTTTTGGCCTCGTATGAAAAACATTGTGACTCAGTTTGTAAAGGGTTGTGTGTTGTGTTCTGTTTCAAAGCCCTCTAATAGAAAACTTGGTCTCTACACACCACCCCCTATTCCGAGTTGACCATGGGAAAGTGTGTCCATGGACTTTGTAGGAGGTTTACCAATGTCTAGGAAAGGTCACGACTATTTGTATGTTGTTGTGGATAGGTTTAGTAAAATGTGTATTTTAATGCCTTGTAAAAAGCAAGTCACTCTGAGCATACTGCTTTTCTTTTCTTTTAGCATGTTTGGGTCCATTTTGGGTTGCCCACGTCTATTGTGTCAGATCGAGATTCCTGCTTTCTTGGGGAGTTTTGGACTAGCTTGTGGAGAATGATGGACACCAAGCTGAAAAGAAGTACAACATTTCATCCATAGACCGATGGATAGACAAAGGTTGTCAACATAACCATGGTACACTTGTTGTGAGGCTATTGTGGAAACATCCCAAGTTGTGGGATGAACAACTTCCTTATGTGTAGCATGCATACAATTGAGCAGCACATTCATCTACACAGAGCTCATAGTTTGAGACATGTTTTGGCTATCTACCTAGGGATCTCTTGGACATGGTCTTTGGGAAAGAGGAGGATGGCAATGGACTAGATGATAAAGACAAGCATGAAATGTGATTCAGTGGATACAGGTAATTCATTAGGCAGTGCATGAGCAGTTGGAGAAGAGTCAAGCTTGGTGTAAAGCTCGACATGATAAGCACCGAGTTTACCATGAGTTTCAAGTTGGGGACAAGGTATGGCTCCATATCAACAAAGATAGGATGAAGGGAGAAGGGAAGAAACCGATACCCATTAGATATGGTCCCTTCACCATATTGGAAAAGATTGGAGACAATGCTTTTTGTTTTGACTTGCCTACTTATATGTAAATGTACTTCGTGGTAAATGTGGAAAACTTGAAGCTTTATGAACCTCCATTGATTATGGATACCGAGGAAGTTGCACATATTCGTATAGTAGATGATTTTGCACCCGAGTATCAAGATAAGTTGCCCGAATACATCATAATTGACCGGAGGACCAAAACTTCACAACAAGGAGATGTGGAGTACATCTGTGTTGGATTCGAAGAAATGCATCCAAGCAAAGCTCGATGGATGGAGAAGGAAAAAGTGAGGGAGAAATTTCCTCACTTACCAATTGAATGAAAAGCCTTTTGGTGGTCCAAAAGATCTTAGTGGGGAGGATAGATCCAGGTGGATCTTTAGAAAAGTACTAGTGGCATGACAAAAGGCTCAAAACTCAAAGTGGAAGAATCTAGATAATCTTAGCATCAAATCGAAGTTCTCATCATCCTGATTCTAACATTGTGAACGACACTCAAATCCGAGTCCAGATGACAAAGTTAGAGCAAGTCAAAGTTTGAGTTTGACTTGTCCAGGTAGCAAAGAGAAGATGACATGGCATAGTTTCAGCAAATAAGGGAGCGCCACATGGTAGGATGCCACTAGACCCCACATATTGCATATCGACGAAAATGAAGAGCACTTAAGGAAGAATCGGCCCTTGGCGTTCCCGGCTGCGATTGCGATATCGCAAATCGTAGGCTGGAAGAGTTACGAATCAGCCTCAACAAGACTTAGTTGCAATGCGATATACACCGGATATCACAATCGCATGAAAAGAATTGTGCTTGTGATGTGGTTCAAGGGAAAAGTGTCGATTACGATTTTGCAGTGGGCGCCGATTACTGCGATAAGGGGCCCAGACCCAATATACTATATATTATGCTTAATACACCCGGCGGGTCCACAAATATTGTAGTGTGCTAAATCAATGCGCTAAGGGTTTCATGCCGATTGCGATATTGCGATGGGAAAGCCAGACACGAAACATTATGGCATACGGTCAATACTCCTATCAAATCCATATATATTGTAGGATGCCTGTGTCTGGGCTTAGTTTATCCGCTGATAAACCCGCCGCCAATACCCATGCACTATTGTAATAAGTTGTTTTATTAGACATTGGCTTTTCTATTGTGGAAGAGATGTTGCCATGAATCCTTCCACCTGCTAACCTTGGGTATTATGTTGGAACTGCCCCGATTTTGAGGGATGCCACCATGATCTTGTATACATGACTGTTGTGTTGGAGAAAGGTAGGAGAGGATTGACTGAATACACAAATTTTACTACATACAACAGACCCTAACCCAGGCAGCAAGCTGGAACCTTTCCTTGAGCAGCGGGGAGGTTATGAAAAGGTTACAAAAGGTATGATTATCCAAATTGAGAGTTTGGATAGGTGTTTTTGCACTATTTTTCGCTAGGAGTTCAGTGGTTATTTCTGTTTTCAAAGCTGGGCTCTCCATTCTCTGCCCATCTATTAGCTTGGAGGTATAAGGGTTGAAATTGCTTGTTGCTATACTTTTATCTCTTTTATGCCACTAATAAAAATAAGGCCTCCCCACTATTGAGCAGGGCCCGAAGACATAGTCCAAATTGGAAGAACTCCGTAATCAAATCATTGTGTAATGGTTTTTGTGTTCTTTTGATTATTTCCACATTGTTTATGTGCTTTTAAGTTCCATGGTTAATTAACACTATTATATGTAGTTCCAATGCATCTGTAAGTAAAAGATCTTGGATTAGGTACAAAAAAATTTCCAAGTTGGGGAACATGTCTATTTATGGATTAAACCAAAGAAAATTTAATTAAAGATTGGGTTATGTGCCAAGCTAGCACCTTAGTTTTGTGGACCTTTTGAGATCCTTGAAAGGATCAGACCATTGGCCTATAGGTTGGCCTTACCTCCATCAATAAAATTCCATGATGTATTCCATTTTTCTTTGCTTAAAATATATGTACATGATTCTAACCATGTGATTGATTGGTCTGTGCTACACGTGGAACCTGAGGGAGAGTTCTAGCCAGATCCCCTATGCATCCTATATTGGAGGAGCACTCCAGAACCAAGCAATATAACAAGTCAAAGTGTAGTGGAGGCAGTTTGGGCCCGGGAAATCCACTTGGGAAATTGCTCACTCAATGAAGGCAACATACCCCTTTTTGTTTGTTGGTTGAAGCAAATGTATATGTTGTAAATATTGTGCAAAGATGTGTGTATAAAGCTCTATAAACAATATGATTTTGTTTTGATCATGAATTTTGTATTGTATATGGTAATAGGACACCAAGGACGATGTTCACCCAGGGGGTAGGGGTTGTAACAACCCACTTTTCTCAACCTCATTTTTGCAATGTAAATATTTTCATAAAAGAATTATGGGGTGAGTTTAGGGACACAAATTCCAGAGGTTCAGGAGGTAAATCACTCAAGATTTCAATTACTATGAAAACTAAGGAGGTAGTAGGTATGCACTCTAAATGAGCTGGAACATCCCATTAAGTGGAGGTTGGACAAGAGGACAAGGTCCATACTTCCTTGGAGGAAAAGGAAATCAAGAGAGGATAATGAGGTTGAGAAGTCACACCACAACGTGTAAGAAAAAAGAGGGTCATTGGGTTGCGATTAAAAATAAAAGAAACGGGGAGATGTGGCATGACCCCATAGGGGAGGAAGGTTTTACACAACCTATTGGAAAACATGGGAAGAACCACCGTGGAAGAGAAAGAAGAAAAATAGAGAGAGAGAGAGGGTGACACATTCAAACATCAGGGAAAAGCGAACATTAGCAGCAAGGGAGGAGACAATTTTTGGATTGGAAAGGAGTCAGGGAGGAAATCACTCTAGGTGGTGAAGAAATTTCCTCTCGAGTCCCCATTAGCCAAAGGGTGGAGATGGCGATTCTCTGGAAATCTCGAAGGGTTGGGGTGGAGAAATTATTCCTCGAAAGATTGCTGGGGGATTTTTGGATGAATTCCTTGTTGTATGTTTGATTTTTTGTGTGTTATACAGTGTCCAAGTCAGGTGGAGATAATGATTTTCTAATTTGCCTTTGCTTTTGCTGTTTGCAACTCAGTTGGAGGGTGGAGGTGGAGAGACCTCTGTAGTTCCCGAAGTAACTGAAGATTGTGTTCTATCCTTTAAGAAAAATATCCCTTAGTCGCTAGAATCTGGCTCGGGGGTGATAGTTATAAGTGAGGACTAGATGCAACTATCTATTGTTGGGTGGAGAGTCATAGTCAATCCCAGACTTAGTTGTCCAGAACTCATAAGTGTTTCTCATGTATTTCCTATGTTTATGAATGGGCTTTGTATTTCTGGTTTGAAATGATTTCATTAGTACATGAAACAAGCCCATGTAACTCTTATTTACATAATTGACAAGTGCGTTGTGTTATTTTTTTAAAGGCTTTGTGATAGGGTGTGAGGATAATGGCTAAGTATGAAATTATTTAGCATGAGATCTTCTTCCTTATTGCAATATGTTGACTAAGTTAATTTCAAGCTTGCAGTGCATGGTGGTGTTGCAATTTGGAATATGGAGGATTTCCTTTCCTTTTATTATTATTTACCTGGTGTTTTATATGAGGGTCCTCTCCAAGTTTTTAATAATGCATTCCTTGTTATTGAATTATCATGGGAATGTCAAGTTGATGTTGCACTTGTACATGATTGGTTCATGGTTTGCTGTAATATAAAGGAAATAATATTTTGATGCATGTTATTCATAATTTTGGCTCTACATTGATGATCCTAGGCAATTGAATTGGATATAAATGTTCATGTTGATATTTTTTTTTAAGAATAATAGTTGATCTTCTTGTGCTTGAAAGCTTTAAAGTTCTGAAGCATGTTTATTTAGTATTGTGGTTCCACAGTAATGCCTCCTTACATGAATTTAAATGCAAATGCCTTAATATTGTTGCATGAGGGATGGTTGGTTTTCTTGAGCTTTAAGGTTTGAAGGTTCTAATGGATGGTCCTAATTGTATGTGTTGGTTCTTAGGTTCCTTCATGCAAAGTTATGTAGGTAAATACTTCCATGTGAGTTCAAGAAGTACTTGTTAAGAGGATTGTGTGTTTTGGACACTTAGACCCTTGTATCTATGATTAAAGGAATTGTTGAAGCTCTTTGCATGCCGTGAAGGTATGAAATATAGTGATTTCCTATCAAAGGGCTGACTAACACTTTGTGTATGCCTGAGAGGTTAATGGAACCGGTGATTGACATGCACTATGTCGACATTGAGTGTATACTATGAGTATGATTGTATACTATGAGTAAGTTCAAAAATTATAATGTTCTCCTTGTACCAAAAATTGATCAAAATTGATCTTGGGCACTCAGGAATTCGACACTTATGTATTATAGGTTTATTTCAAAGGCTTGACCATTGGTATCTCTAATAAGTAGAATTATAACAACTTCTTCAATATTCAGCTCAAAAATAAGTACATAATATGGACACGACCTGGTAAGATGCACAACTCCACACTTAAATATTCAGCAGTGATACACAACAGATTTTGTCCTACCTGAAGAAATGATACTCATACTATGATGGTGTAAAAAGCTCAGCCAATGGAGTACAGGAAACACGACCAGCAAGAGAATACACCCAGATTTGTGAGGAAACTCGTCCCACATTTACAACCAAACTCGTTCTTATCTTTTACACGCGGACTCATTCACCAACGTGATTGCAGACTCATCCTTAACCAGTTGAGTAGATCTCGGTCTTGGCATAAAGAAAACTGTGGTAGCGAGGGAAAACTCTTCCCTTAATCCATGCTCTTTCTTTACAGAGGTAACATGTCAATGTGGCAAAGGCTCTGAAATCCCTTTCAACAATATATTATAGCTTCTTTAAAGCAGCTCGACCCTCACATCTGTAGCAGTGCACCTAACAACCTGCATAAATTTGTGCCCTTGAATGGATGAGTTTGGAACACTTACGAAACTGAGATTTGTTCTCTTTCTTCTATCCAACTCACGGTTCTTCAAAGCAGTCTTTAGTCTTCTTAATTCATGGGTTCATAATCCATATGGTTCATATTTGGCTTTGGTCTTTATTCCAGATATTTTGACCTTCCAACAGTTGTGCACGAAATTAATTTGTTGTGATTTCTATAACTGCAAACCAGATCCTCCAGTAAGCACAAGAAATACTTCATGAAATCAAACATGGATCCTCCGGATAAATGTTCTCAGATTAACTAACATGCCCAATTTTTTTTATGCAAGATCAGTCTCAGCTCTCTGTTGACACGCCCTGGTTTCTTCGTGCAAGATCACTCTCGACTCTCTGTTGTCGAGATCTTGACATTCATGAAAGTATACTTCTCGGCGATGGGATTTAACGCATTTCGTTGCGTTCATGCCTACGCGTCCAAGAAAAGGGAAAAAATGACCTGGACATTCCGGAAATCGTCAGCTTGACTTGCCATGAGCTTAATTTGATTGTATATTAGGTGATTAATTCACTTAGGATGGCATGCATACCGTAAACATGCGAATGGATCAGTTAGAAAAACAAATGGCAATTAAGCCCACCAAACTCTTAACTCCTTTCGTCATTGATGCAAATAGTCTCATCACTTTTCAGAACTGAACATTATGAAACCCTCAAATTGCTCCACATTGGAGGACATTCACGCCCTCATGTGGTTAATACACCTACGTTTCTGACGACCAAGTAGCTGATCGAAAAACCATACTCACACCTCGGCTCAAGAGATGGCCCGTTGAATTTATTTTTTGGTGTTCGGAGAGCTATGGTTGCCCATCCTGGTGCATGAAAATATCCCCTGACGGCCTCGACTACTACAGAGAAACACTATCCTTCAGATCAACAACGTGGAGTGTTCTACCTTTACTCAATTATGAATATTGGGTTGGAACGCTAGCAGTCCCTATCACTCCCTACGATTAGTGGTATAGTCAACGTGACTGGTGCAATGACTAATTCTTCAGCCTTCACAATGCTTTCGTCCTGCCACTCATGGTCATGCAAACTTCCATCCTCCACTTTACTGGAAATCAATGCCCCCCACACAATATTTGGTTTTCTTTCTTTGCTTTGGAGACATTTGTTCCATCCAATAGCGCTCCCTCTACTGGTGATATATCAGTGCCTCTCGGTACTTTCAGAAGACTGAAATCCGCTCACTTGATCTTGGCTATGCATCGTGCTACAGTTGGAATTGACAATACCGCATATCTTCAACGAGGTATGCAGATATACCTGGGATTCTCCCTTCGGTGCGCGTGAATCCCCTTGACTTCGGTCAATCGGTGGCTGCAACAAACCCTTCTACACTATGGAAATCGCTCTGCACTGTGTGAATATAGGCAGGGAATTTCGGTTGTCGCAGTTCAGTGCACAAATCCCTTAGCCCACGTGATCAAAATAGTACAACTCTAGAAAACCCGTTGAGAAATTGCAGTGAAAATCCCAAAATCCAATACCCTAAATCCCGAAAACAATAGATAAGTGAAACCCTAAAAATTTGTAATACCATTTTTTTTTCCTAAACCCTATGCCCCAATATAGATCTAGATTTGTTTCTTGAACTCGAAGTATGAAAATTTTCAAAATAAACCAGCTAGGGTGATATTAAATACTATAGGGTGATATTAAATAGTACTATTGAAGATGGAAATGTCAGCGAAGGTGAGAATAAATCCCACTAAGTTCCATGCATAAAACCCTCAGGCTGGCTCAATGCACAACTCAACTCTGATACCACTATAAGATCTAACCAAAAAAAAATTCAATAGATTTGACACACTATAGTGTCCTAAAACACGGAACACAAAGGGATATGACAAAGAAAAATGCAACGAATTATTTATATTGTAACTGTAAAAATGATACATGCTAGAATGATTAACATAGAAAAACCCTTGCCAATGGCATGAAAGGCTTCTCATCAAATGCGAAATCAAAGACACTGAAGCATAATCGTGGACCTTGGATGGATCAACCCGACAAATTACACCCATGGGGTTTCGTCCGTGGGATCAAACTAGAACTGCCTTGCCAAGTTCTCAACAAAGACAAAATAGATATATAACTTGGGATGATCCAAATGCCTAGCTCCTATCCGATTTTATAGTCTTGATGGACTCTCTAGAAACCTTATTTTAATTTTTTCCCTCAAAAAACAAAGACAAATACCATGGGTAGATTCCGTCCATTTTGGCCATATCAAGGAAAGGGAATATTACATATTTGGCTATTTTCTCGCACTCATTTGAAAGTTGTTTTCCCAAACTCATGTCAAAGTTTTTAGAGTTGTTTCTCTGTAGCCCTACAATAAGAAGAAGAGGGAGTTTATTGTTGCAACTGCTACATCACACAAACCCGAAACCAACTTTGATGAGGCCTTAAGTTGCATTGATGATCAAGCTGACGAGGCTTGAAGCTACTTTGAAGAAAGTGACAGATCCCACTTCTCCAAAGCAATACACCCTACTAAAATGGCCAAGAAAGAGAGCTTGATATTTCCTAGCACCTTGTCAGTGTAGAGAAGATGAGGCCTAAAGCTACTTTGATGATTGAGCCAATAAAGCTATTTCTCCAAATAGGTAGTTATGGGTCAATGTTTTATAGTTATTTCATTTTAATGAGTAACGGTTTAAACTGATTTAATCATGGAAGAAAAAATAAGTAGCACATTAAAAAAAACTTTAAACCTTATGGTAGATGCCATTATCTAAATTTTAATGCCACCAAAAATAGTTCTACATCAAAATTTATAAGAATATTTGTTAAAATATGTAACATTCAAACCAAAGTTGGTATGTATGAAGATGTAGCAATTGGACATTGGCGCATATGCATAATGGTAAATGGTAACACAATGGTAAATGCAACACCATACCAACTAAAAGGCAAGGCCTTCATAGAGGACTCTGCAACACTTTTAAATAGCTAGTGAACACAACATTTTGTACTGATGAAGTATTAGATTTTCTGAAAATGGAAAGGATAATTCAACCTTAGTAAGATCAATTAAACAAAACAAAAATATAACTCGTACTAGGTCTTAGTGATAAAAATAAAGTGAGAGAGGAAAAAGAATTGCAATGAAAAGTTGTAAGTATACCTATAAATAAACCCGAATTCCTGAAATTTTTTATCACCTACTAATAAACACAAATGTAAGTCACAAACACATATTGAAATTAAACCAACATAATTCAAATTAAACAATGTCATCACAAATATTGATCATTGTTATCTACAGGTTTAAATGTGAAATCTATGCCTATACTCGTACAATAGTGGGGTTCAATACTTGATAATTATATTTTAACATACATATACAAACCACCCCCTTACATAGAAGGAAAAAAGGGAAGATTTTAGAGCAATCAATGTTGAAACTCACAAAGTGAGCTTGTCGATTACATTCAACATCTGGTTATTTATACATAAACTTAGATAGAGATTCAATAGTGAAATTGCCGACTGCCATTTATATTTCAACAAATCTGGTTGACCATTAATTCTCCCCAGACTGTCACCGACTACTTGCAAACATATATATAGGGACAGATGTTGTGAGTAATACTCTAACCAACCTCCCCTTAATCATGATGACCTAAACTTTGAGGTGCCTGCTGGTCTCAATCTCAACTAGGGATTACAAAAATACATATAAAAAACTTGATAAGGGGGATTTCATATTTTGCTGTTGGTTTCACACAACACAACTCTCTTTAGCGGGCATAGTGTTACAGACAATCCTATTTGCCAACACTCCATTGGAAACTCTCTGCGATCTATGCCACACAGGCATCACAGTGGGCATAACCCTCTTCAACGGAAACTTGGTTGCATACAGTCCTATCTGCCAACACTCCATTGGAAACTCTCTGTGATCTACGCCACACATGTGTCACGGTCAAAAAAAGCCTCTTCAGCGGACACTTGGTTGTAGACACTCCTATCTGCCAACACCCCACTAGAAACTCTTTGCGATCTACGCCACACATGTGTCACGGTTAGCAAAACCCTCTTCAACAGGAAATCGGTTGCACACACTCCTATCTGCCAACACTCTATTGGAAACTATCTGCGCCACACAAGCATCATGGTCGGCACAACCTTCATTAGCAGACAATCGGTTGCAGACACTCCTATTTTCCAACACTCCACTGGAAAATATCTTAGACATACCATTCTTGTTTATTGGTTATAACGACTGTCACCTCCATGTGGACTACTCTGCTGGATGGTGTACGTGTTTTCCCTTGCACTTTGGTTTTAATGACTGCCGCATCTGCTGTGGACTACTTCGCTGGACGCTTGTTGGGCATGGGATCCCCCGCAGTAGGTTTTGGGGCTAAAAGCCCAAGTTTTGGTCAAATATGGTGTAAGACTACGTGAATTGTGAGCGCAGAGCGTGAGGTCTAGGATGAGTCATAAGGCTATCGGCCCTAAAATATTGTAATTTAATGTAAAGTTGTGTCGGCCTACCCATGGTCCACAGACCATGGGATTGTATAAATAGAGCGAGGCTCTAAGTGTAAAGATAGCTAAGCTTAATAGAGGATGGATAGAATAGCAAAGACATGCTTAGAGCCTAGAGTGGAATCCGAAGTGCACTGGGTCATAGTAGTAGGAAGAGGCTCTACAACTGAGTGCGTAGATGCCTAGTAGAGTCTGTAGTTGAGTGCGCAGACCCCTGCAACTGAGTGTGTAGGGCGGAGTTGAGTCTGTACTTGAAATTGAAAGTTAATAAAGAGAAGTTTACTTTGTGCATCTGTTCTTAAATATGCCTTTGATGTTATGCATTACTTTTACTCTGTTTATTTACTGCGCGCACTTGATGAATACTCGTATATGTTTATATGTGAATTTAGTCTAAGTAATTAAGGAAGACTTGGGTAAATAACACGGGTCGCGTTGTAGCTAGACCTGCGTGAAGAAAGTATCACAGGACGTGGGGTGCCCGTAGGTGCACGTAGCACAGTAAGTGTGAAGGTTGGACCGCGTACCAATCACCTCATATTAGACATCCCTAGGGTGCCGAAACCTGGTTCTAGCACCCTCCCATACTACTTCGGGTGAGACCTTAGTCCGCGCTCCGCGGACTGTTACCGAAAGGGCCAGTAGTACTGGGATTTGCTTGGCTAAATCACTTCCGAACCTGGGTCAAGCCCCACTAAGCCAACAAATGGTTCCATTGCCAGGATTAGGATCTGCATAAGGGATGTTTGATGTTGTGCCACTGGAACCCAACGAAGAAGGAAATTGAAGAGTGGTTGGAGAAGAATATTAATGAGTTCGCGACATAGGAAAACAGAACTCTGCAGGTATCCAAGGAAAAGTGTTTGGAGTGCTACGTGTATACAGAAATCCACGAGATTTTCTTTGCGTCCTTTCCTTTTGAGCTGTATGAGTGGATTGCGAAGCTAGCTGACAGCCAGGGAAGGTGTAGGCTCGACAAACAGATAATGTGGACTCTAGAATTGGTGTGCATACTAGAAGCATCAGAAGATAAGATCGCGCAGGCTGTGGACCATTGGCTCGACCGGATAATAGGGGGATTTATCACTGACTTTGCAGTAGACACGATCGTGAGCTACAACGAAGTAGAATGACGCTTTCTTAAAGGACCACAAGGTAAGTATATTAAGTCTTTGAATACTTGGAATAAGATGATATTGCGTGAGAAAAGGGTCATGCGAATACATTAATGTTTGGGACTACGTGGAGTGGAAAAATCCACAAAAGCAGCAAGAATTAGAAAAAATTCCCTTAATTTCACCCTCGTGAGAGAGAGAAGAAGAGCTTACAAAGGTCTCTTTGAGAAGCATAGTCAGTTTGATAAGGAAACACATTCCGCGGTTACCATTTCCACTCACATTGCCACCCGCTTCACCTCCCTCACCTCCATCGCCACCCACTCCACCTCCACAGTTCAGTATGGCGAGCGTGATCAAACTACCAGTATTTAGAGGAGTAGGGAATGAATATCCGGACCAATTCTGGTTCATGATAAGAGCAATATGGGAAGCACAAGGTGTTATGGACGACAATATTAAGAACGCTACATTGATGAGCGTGCTGCAGGATTGCACATTAACATGGTATATCAAGCACTCCAACGACCACCCAAACACAGGGATAACAGAGATCCAGAGTGTGTTGAACAGGGAATTTAGCATGCCAAAGTCAGAAACACAATCGATCATCGGGTTTAAAGAGATCGCAATGCTCTCGGGTGAGACTCCCTGGGATCTAGATCAACGGTTGAAGAGTACGATCCGCGAAGCCAATATGACGTTGACAGATGGATAACATTGCGCATGGTTTGTAGTATCTCTAGCATTGCACTTGAGGACAGCGCTGTCACAGCAGAAACTTTCCAGTCAGGCCGAAGCGTTGGAAATGGTGATGAGATTACATGAAACCCCAATACAAGACCCTGGGTTGGGAGTTCAACAAATCCACACGCAATTACAAAATCTGTGTTTGGAAACGCAAAGCTTAAAGCAGGATAGGGCACTGCGGCCAGAGGCCCACGAGGAAGTATGGTGCATAAAATGCAAAGGCCAGGGCCATGACAAGGATCACTATCCAGTGTTCATGAACTACTTGGTAGGAGGAGGGCTAATGTCGTTGAGACCGAAGGCGCAGGCAGGGCCGAGTGTGGCACCCGCTTTATGGTGCACGATCTATCATATAGGAGGGAAAAATACGGCGGATACTTGTCATTTGTTGCAAAAGTATGCACAGACACCCGAACAATTATTTTGTAATTTCTGTAGGTCGATAGGCCATGATGAGCACACTTGTCGCAGTTACGAGTTAATGATGGATCGGTCCCCAGCCTATAGGATGCAGACCGCAATGCGAGCCCTCGACCCAGATGTGGGGATGGCGCACACTGGATTTCAAGGATGAGGTCGAGGACGAGGTGGAATGGGACTTGGAAGGGGCCGTAGATAGTTAATTTGTTACAATTGCGGAGGACCAGGGCACTATTCCTGCGATTGTACCAACCTGACGAGGACATCTTGTATATATTGTGCTCAATTTGATCATGAAACAATATATTGTCCTACATTGATCACAAAGATGTGCGAAAAAGGGGTATTCCAGCCTCCCCCGACTCAGAACATAAAAATGATGAGGTCTGAGTCATGCGAAGAGGACCCGAATATAAACATGATGTTGAGAAGCGGTATGGCCACGGGAGAAGATACGGGGAAGCAACTAGAGGACAATACATGGGTTCACAAGGCTCCTATAAAGGAACCTGAGTTTGAATTAGAACGCGTAAAGGAGACATTCATGGAATATAAGAAGAGGTTCGCGGAGGCCTCCACTTCAGGTAGTAAGGATCAGCCAGATCCAGGAATGGATCCTTCAATGCTACTACCTTTCTGAAGACATGCATGAAATTGCTGCGCGACAACAAGGAAGTTAAAGGACTCCAGGAACTGATCACCAGGTGCACGGGGGTAGGAGAACTGTGCATAGTCAGGAAATTGGGAAAGCATGTATTGCGCACTGGAAGGGAAATGAGGTTGACTGCACAGATTGGTGAGTATGAAATGGATCAGGTAATCCTAGATCTGGGTTTGGACGCGAATGTATTACCAAAGCAAACATGGGAACGCATGGGCAGGCCCACGCTACAATGGTCCCCTATTCAATTACGAATGGTGAACCAACAGAAGAATTTTCCCATGGGAAGGTTACAAGGGGTAACAATTGATATTAAAGGCGTGAGTGCACAGGTGGATTTTGAAGTAATAGAAATGGTCAATGACAGCAATCCCTATCTCGTGTTGTTAGGAATAGACTGGGCCACTGATATGAATGGAGTCATTGACTTGAAGAAGCACAAAATGATCTTCTAGAAAAAGTCACTATGCGAAGTAGTTCCACTGGACCCAACCGAAGGAGCGTGCTACACTGAACCAGTGCGCGACAATGATCTTGATTGTATTTAAAAGATAACTGCATGAGACCAGGATTGGGTGAATCTGACTACAGATGGGAGAATCTCATGGGAGCGCGAAAGCTCCTGCACTTCAGATTCAGACGAAGAAGTAGAGCGATGGTAGAATCAGTTGCACGAAGTGACAATGCTAAATTGCAACATGATGATTAAATCACTGCATTGCATGACAACAAAGGCAAGAGAGTTGCCGAAATATGATGGATTGACAGCGGTGGATGAATTCCTGAGAAAATTTGAAAGCGGTTTGATGCATTGAAATGGGCACTATGCGCAACACCTGCACGATGGTGGGGTACACATCAAGGAAACTTTCAGGACTGATGCGGATGTAGAAGGATGATGCGCCTATGGTTTGGAGGCCCCCAGCTTCAAACAAGAGTTGGTCAGCAAGGACGAAGCAACTTGTGTGCCCACCTGTCTCGATGGGTACAGACATGTGCAGGGCAGTGAGCACACCAGAACAGGACACAACAGCAGGAAAGGTGACGTGCACCACAAATGTTCCACATGGAAGCATTCAATAAGGTATGCGGAGTCTTGAGCAAGGCTCACCAAGCGAAAAGAACTAATTGGAACATGCGCGTGCCAGTGATCCGATGGGCCTATAGGGCCATGTGCCAAAACTTGAGTGTGAAGATGATTCTGAAGCTGAGGAGTAGGGTCGAGACCATAATTTTGGAGGAAAGGAATCCTCATGCAATAGCTCCCACATTTGGGACAGTACACGAGGACAAGGACGAAGGAATTATGCAGTTACGCGAGGATGAACATATGGAGATTTAGGAAGCCGTTCAATGAGGGAACCTTAAACTTCGCGAAATTGAGGTAGATCGGGTATGACTAAGGAAGAAAAGCATGTTAATGGATGGTCGGAGATCAAGAAACTGGAAAACGAAATTGCATAAGCGTGTCACGTCGATAAACTAAGAATGACAGGACAAGATATGGGTAGCCATACTACTGCATTAGAAGATTTTCGCTGAGCATTTGTGACTCTGCTACCTTGGCTGCGACCACACCTTACCAGATAAAGTAACCAGGGGAGTGCACCACATAAGGAAGAACGTGCAGCACTGACAGTCGTGAGGGTAATTGAGTAGTGCTCGAGGACTAGGCTGGAAGGTGAATTGCAGTCTCACACAGGTGGTGTGGCCACCTAACTAGCCGTCGAGAGCACAGGCTCAGCACTCCACGTAGTTGAAAGAGAGTGCGGGACTATAAAAGAGTCTGTGTGGAAGTTGTGCGATCAAGAGGGTACCTGCAGGATCAATATCTTACAGGAGTTGGGCCACGCATAGGGGGCTGCGCTGCCGTGTGGGTAGGCTGGGAGGTGACCGTTGGTGTCATTGTATGGCAAGATGTCCAATTTAAGGCAAAGAGGAGTGGGCAGCGGGCAATTAAGACATGAAGTTAGAACCAGATTTGGGACAATCTGCCACCAATCTAGCATTAATGGGCCGAAGGTGGGTGGAACAATTGAATTCGAATTCAAAAAGGCCTATAAATCATAGGTGGCTATCCAGCGAACAACCCTTGGCATTTTGAGAATTCAGTTGTTATGTTATCAAGTGGGTATGGACCTTACGAATTTGGAGGCTTTAAGATCAAGTTCAGTGTTTGAGACATTGCCGAAGGAGACACAAGACCTCCTGAATAGAATGATGTCGACAGCCGAGGAAGCTGCACAGAGCCCTATGTTATAGGTGGGGGATGCACCGAAAGTTCCAAAATCACCCCAGACGCTAAGGCCCAAAACAAATCCAAAGGCAGTAGGACTAGTCCGCATGTCTCTGCGAAATCCATGGTTTGGTAAATGTTCTATGGAAGACTATGGCAAGATTGTCAATCTTGAGACAGATGATGAAGAAGAGGACCTCCAGGATTTTGTAGAGGAGATAGAGGCGGATGAAGGAATGGAAGAAGACATCTAGCCGGTGCGCTCTACAGCAAAACTGCCGAAGTATGTCCCTCCATGGAAAGGGAAGGAAAAAGTACCCAAGGATTTGGACGCTGCTAAGAGCGCACTCAAAACCCCGCTCCTCCTAGATGAAATTTTGATTGAAGGCTCAGTCTTGGGCTGCATGCCCACGATGAAATTTGAAGATTGGGACCTCATGGACAACGAAAAGTTCCTACATTTACAGATTGAAAACCTCATGAAACAAAGCAAGGAGGGGTCCGTTACAACGCTAGAATAGAATAAATGGCTGTGCGGTGTGGAGAAGGCTGGGCTACTCCACCTACTATGGATTTCGCATTTTCACTATGCACTGATTACAATCTTTGTAATCAGGCAGCTGCTCTGCCTGGTACATTATGGGTACCTATGGTTGGAGGATCCCATTCCCATCACGACGGAGCTTATTCACAGGATTTCTTAGCTTCCCTATAAAGGAAGGGACTCCGTGGAAATAGTTGGCAAAAGTGGAGATTTGGCACTCGCAGAGGCCATGAAAAAGAAATACAAGTTGGAAAAGAAGCAGAGAGGCTACATAATCAGTAGCATTCCCGACAAAGGGGTGCGTGTAGCCACCCAACTGCTGGCTGGGAAGGTGATGAGAAAATGCCGCAACAATGAGGTACCAACGACGGTCATTGTGTTGGTCGAACAGTGCACAGAGGGGGTCCAATTCAACTAGGCCACCTTCCTCTGTGAATAATTCCTCACCAAATGCAAGGAAGTCCAAGAGCAGGGCAAGACCTTCCACTAAGCATGGTTTCTCTTGTCCATCGTACTGGTGTACAAGGAACTACCTGAGGATAGTCAGTTCCCTCTTCTTGAACAGGACTTGCCAGAGGTAGAAAAATACGTGTCGCTCTGGGCGACGAAGGACGCCACGAGGATCTGTGAGACCAAGATCTTCTGGGTACTCATGGGGGTGAGCATCCTGATGTGGATCAACAAGAGGCCGTGCCTATACCCCACAATGTATGACAGTTTGTAGAGCTTTGCAGACTTCAAGGCAGATATGCACAATGTGTACATTAAGGCGCGTAAGGATTCAATGCAGAACTGGACCAAACTGTCGTTCAACGCGATTGATGATGTCATCTTCGTTGTGATCGACTCATGGCCACCCGCGTGGCATGCCTCAAATCTGGCGACGTGCGATAAGACAACGGTACAAAAATAGAAGGCTGTCACCACGCTGCTAGCTCAGTAGAAGCACAACGAGCAGTTGGCAGAGGTGGTAAGGGCTTTCTGTGAGGTAGCGAAGGCCACTGCAGAGCAGACCAAGGGTGCTGAAAAAGCATCAACAACATAGGCAACAAGGCCCACCATGATGCGGGAAGAAGGAGGCCCAGACCTAACCATGGGATAGGGAACATAGGACACAACGGAAGGTGCAAACCCATAACGACATCTACACAACTGAAATGGTCGTGCGGTACGAAACGAGCAAGCCCACGGAAGAAGACCAAGGCTTCCAAATTGGACAGTGAACCTATTACACTGACAGAGGGTGACCTATATGACTTCAGGGACATAGTTCACGAGGTCACCAGGGAAGTGCTCCAGGAAGCAATGATGGAATAGTAGAATGTGTTGGGGGCCCTTAGGGCACAGCTACAACAACTTCAGGTGTAGCCCCCATAGGAGGGAACGGTAGCTGCCTACGGTGCCACAGGGACATCGGAAATAGAGTAGTTGATGTGGGCCAAGATGGCTAACACTGTAGAACTACCAGAAGGAGCACTAACAACGGACAACACAGAAGACAGAGCCGCGGTGGGCCGGATCAAGGGATTTGGCCTAAACTTGGTTGCCCTTCCACGGGATATATTGTACCAGCTACAAGACAGAGCGACAACAGAACTCCGCACGGTACAAATGCTCAACGAACAGTGAACCAACATTGAGCAACTTAGTCTACAACGCGATGAAGCGCTGGCACAGAATCAACAGCTAGGGTAGATAGTAGAGGAAGCATGTCGCCACGCTCCAGAGTTAGAAATTGTGTTCGACCTACCAGTTGGAGTGCGAATTCACAGATTGGCTAGTGGATTCCGTGAGGCAAAGGAGGAAGCAACGAGGATACAATTGGACCTCAACCTCTAGATTGCCGAACTGCGATTAAAGGCACAACCATCCACACCCTTGGAAGTTAGGGAACAACGCGCTGGCGCTATCCAAAAAGTGCTGGAGGAAATAGTACAGGTCGTGTAGAACTGTACTATGATGTTGGAAGAATCCTTAGCGGTCCTCACTTCCTTATAGGAGGATCCCACCATATAGCGCCTGGAAACAGAAGTGTGGGAGCTTCAAGTGCAGTATGACAATGTGCATGGAACAACATAGACAACTGCCCTGACTCAGCGGCTGGCGAAGCTACAACAAGCGAAGGCATTGAAAGAACAGGTGGATGTCGCACGACAGAAAGAGGCAATACTTAAAGCACATGTCCAACCTTGGATTGATGAGGCTTTCCACATCACTGTTGATATCGAATGAAAGCTTTGACAAATGAAGGTGATGCATGCTTTAAGACAGGGATTCACCCCTGAAAGTGAGCATTCAGCAGAAAGAGTAGAACAGATCCAATAGACAACAGAGCAGTGCACTACAGATCTTCACGCATCCTAGGCACAGTTGGAAGGGCTCCGTGCCAAGATTTCCACACTAGCAGAGTGACTCAGGACGAGTCACGATGATTGTGTTGGGGGCTTGTTGGGCATGGGATCCCACGCAGCAGGTTTTGGGGCTCAGAGCCCAAGTTTTGGTCAGAGATGGTGTAAGACTCTGCGAATTGCGGGCGTAAAGCGCGAGGTCTAGGATGAGTCATAGGGCTGTCTGCCCTAAAATATTGTAATTTAATGTAAAGTTGTGTAGGCCTACCCATGGTTCGCGGACCATGGGATTGTATAAATAGAGTGAGGCTCTAGGTGTAAAGATAGCTAAGATTAATAGAGGATAGATAGAATAGCGAAGGCATGGTTAGAGCCTAGAGTGGAATTTGAAGTGTACTAGGTTGTAGTAGTAGGAAGAGGCTCTGCAGCTGAGTGTGCAGAGGCCTAGTAGAGTCCGCAGCTGAGTGCGCAGACCCCTGCAGCTGAGTACGTAGGGCGAAATCAAGTCTGTACTTGGAATTGAAAGTTAATAAAGAGAAGTCTACTTTGTGCATTTGTTCTTAAATCTACCTTTGATGTTATGCATTACTTTTACTCTATTTATTTACTGCGCACACTTGATGAATACTCATATGAATGCTTATATGTGAATTTAATCTAAGTAATTAAGGAAGACTTGGGTAAATAACATGGGTTACACTGTGGCTAGACCTGTGCGAAGACAATATCACAGGGTGCGGGGTGCCTGTACGCGCAGTAAGTGCGAAGGTTGGACTGCGTACCAATCACCTCATATCAGACATCCCTAGGGTATGGAAACTTGGTTCTAACACCCTCCCATACTACCTTGGGTGAGACCTCAGTTCGCGCTCAGTGGACTGTTGCCGAAAGGGCCACTAGTATTGGGATTTGCTTAGCTAAATCACTTCTAAACCTGGGTCAGGCCCCACTAAGCCAACAATGTTGGTTAGACCCTTGTTGGTTTGCACGTGTCTCTCCTTGAGTGGTACTACTACCTCTCATATAGAGGCTCACTTTTACTCTCTCCCTTTATAATAAGAGAACCCAAACACAAGTTACATTACGCACTCACTAGGCATACTCACCTCGCTTTTTTGAAGATACAAGCATAACACTCTCATGTGTTGAACAACAAGAGCTAAGGCAAATCTTTAAGATAATGACAATCGGGCCATCGTATCAGATGGGACTCCTACACCAAATGGTGTGAGGTCTAGTTGGGACTTCATACTGGGGAGATCTCCTTAATTTTGGTGGGTCCAACACCATCAACATTTCTAGTGCTAGAAGGAGGGCTGCCAATAGTTTATGGCTGAATGTTCTACTGATCAGGAGCTCAAAATTTGCCAAAAATTCAAAGTGTAAGAATCTTGATAATCTTAGCTTCAGATCGAAGAGCTTGTCATTATGAATCCAACGGTGCAAACATAACTCAAATCTGAGCTCGTATGCAGAAGTTAGAGCAACTAAAACTTCAAGTTTGACTTGATTACAGGCAGGATTGGATGACATGGCAAAGCCCTTCAATGAATGAGGAGGCACCAAGTGGCAGGCTGCCATTCGCCCCCACATATCACAAATTGGTGCAAAAGATAGGTCGACATTAAAAAATCGGCCCCCAGTGCAGAGCAGGTTGTGATGCGATGCGATCGCATATCACATAATGTTAATAATTGACCCTTGGCATAGTCAGGGTTGTGATGCGATATATGGCAATCAAATATCGCACCCAGTACTCGCCAATATATATATGTCACCATCAATAACACAAATTACGATTTGCGATGGGGAACTTCCAGACCCAATATTGTTATATGCTGTATTTTATAACCTTGATGGGTCCGATGCTATCGCAGTGTATGGAATTTGATATCCATCGAGGGAAAGTGCCGATTATGATAGGACTACCGGATGCGATGTTTTATGCATTGAGATTTATAATCTTGGTGGGTTCGTGTTATCGCATAACACAAGTTGGGTTGATATGCCGAAGGTTTAAGTGCCGATTATGATTGCGATGGGGTTCCCGGATGCGATATGTTATATGTTGTATTTAATAATCCCAGTAGGTCCACAGAGCCTAATGTAAAGGTTTGTATGTCGATGGACTTCGCCGATTGTGATATCTAAGAGGGATGTGGAACCATAGCCTTTTTCACTGGACCACCACTCTGCATGTGACCACTTGACCCTTAACCACGAGATAGGCGGGAATGATGGTAGAATCGCTGATTTCAGCGAAACTGCCAGTTTTAACTATGGATATTGAATTTAACTAGCAGTAAGCTAGATTTAGAGGAGAAAATTGCAGAAAGACTAACATAAGTCATAACTAAGGCAATTTTCGACCAAATGGGATGCAAAAAGAGGCTAGACTTTCCATTTTTGGACATTCTGTTATGAAACCAGCTCACAAAAAGATATAAAAGAGAGATCAATGCCTTAGAATTCAGACTCTTTGAGGGGGCAGCCTCCTTTACATTACACAAATGAACAATTCTTGGATGATTCAAATGACAAAACCTCCTTTCTATATATAGGAGTCTAAGGAGTCACAATATAACTCAGCCGACCTAACAATAATAATATAAAGCCACAAAAATAACAATAGAGGGATTCTATGGGGCACAATAATAAAAATATGGGCACAATAGGGGCACAACAATATTAATAAGGGATACGACTACAATAGTAATGGGGTAATCACTAGTATTATAGGGACCTAACACATTCTAAACTCATTGGAATAGGTTTCAGGAGCAAAGGAGCACTTTTGGATAGAATTTTTGTAAAGTGAAGCCTATGGGTGCCTTGGTCAACTAGAGTATTGATTTAGTTTATGGAGTATGAAGGTGGAGATGACCTTGCAGGGATCTTCTAGCCTCCATGTACTTTCTGAAGCAGTCATTACAACAATGTTGTAGCTTTATTTATTCTTTGCTCTATATGTGTTTGGAGAAAGAGACTTGTTTAAGTATTTCAAGTGGATTGTAGTACTATTTATACTCTTGCAAGTTGGAGTATGCGGTCTTGATTTGAGAGCCCTTAACTCGCTGATTGTTTCATGACTAACTGTAGGTGGTCATGTGTTTAGAGTTAGAGTTCTTTGCAGAAGAATGTTTCCTTGAAGGGGAAACTAGCCACTCTTTTTGTCAGCACACTTATGTACTCTTTACCATTGAAGAATTTTAGCATAATGAGAAGGGGTCATTGTTATAGTGTTTTCTTCTTAAATGTGTACGAAAAGAAATCACCTAAGACTGTGGATCATAAACAGTCTCAAAAATATAATGGCCGCTAAACATTGTAGATATGCAACAATTGATAGAAACAAAACCCGCCAAAGTCTTGATCTATACCACAATCATAGTTAAACAATGAAATGAAATAGTAATAAATGTGGGTAACTCCAATAATCCAATGGAAACAAGATATACAAAGAATATATTTTATTAAACAACACCTGTGAAGGGAACAAATAAATGTTACCAGTCCCCCTCTATGGGATGGGTTCTTGGCTATTATCATATGTCTTCAGCTTTTGTAGAGTCTCTCTCCTCTATAATGTGTAAACCCAACAAATAAAATGTTTGAGCTCAATGGGAACTCAAAATGGAAAAGAAAATGGTTAGTGACATTGATAATAATCAGAGCTGCAGTAGTGAATGCAACAATGAAAATAATCAAAAGTGAATAATGAATGGAAAACCCTTCTATTTATAACAAAATATTGGTTACCCTCGAATAATGAGCAGTAATAAAATATTATTAACCCCATTCTGGAAATAACCACTTGGAATATTTTATTATATTTTGTTAGTTGGGAAAAAGTATTTAAAATTTTATTTAGAAATAATAAATAAATAAATGATTTATTTATCATCTCAAGAAATATGGTTAAGGAATAACAAAAAAATAATGATTTATTTAATTATTCCTAAGGGATTTAGTCAAACTTGACAAAGAATAATAATTAATTAGTGATTAATTAATTATTCCTAGAGAAAAATACGATAATTAATAATTTATCTGTTTATTTTTCATAACTGGTTCAAATATGACAATGAATATTAATTAATCAATGGTTTAATTAATTATTACTAGAAGATAATTAAATAAATAGTAATTTATTTAATTATTCTTCATGGTTTTAATTATAAATTACTTAACAAATGTGGTTTATTAAGTAATTTCTCATAGTGAAAGCAATTTTACTATGGTAAAATTGGCCTTACATGGTGTACTTCGATCCATCTAGTAAATTAAGGCTAAACGATCAATTTTTTGGTGATAACAGATTTCCCCCCAATGTATGAGTGTTAGGAGCAAAACGTATGACCGAAGTACATTGTAAAGACACAATCACTAGACAACAAAGTGGAGTCAGTTAGAGAGAGAGAGAGAGAGAGAGAGAGAGGGAGACCAATAGAGCTAAAGCGAAAGACGATAGGGACAGAGGGGCGAGACCAATGCAAGTCTCCTTTTATGTTGTGGTATCAGATCTCAGTGAGGCGGGGGAGGCATACCTATACTTGCCGAGATAACTTAGTACAAAAATAATGATGCACCCAGAAACATAAAACTAAGCAATGAAGTACATGTTGAATGGTACATGACACGCTGGCATAACTGAGCCAAAAAATAATGTAATGTGTCCCATATACATAATGCACCTAGACAAAAGTGAGCTAGGAATGAATACAATATCATCTAAGTACATGATATATAATGGCTCTTCCTTCAAAAAATGGGTGGAAGGGATGGTAGAACAACTGGAGAAGCCCTGCTGAACAGGGAAGGACTCTGCAAAACTGAATAGATTATCTAAAGGAGACGTGAATGTTATGAACACTGCGATTGGTAGCAATCGAACCCATCAAATCTGTGGAACTACATCTGAGGCTGTAGCATAATATGAAGGCATCCATGCATGTCGGGGGCTACCTGAAGTGCCACCCCCTCACGAGGGTCAAAACATCTCAAACACACCTGGAAATTGCTAGTATAATCTGCAGCATCATTGGACCATCAAGTGTATGAATTAGGAGCATGAAACAACCAATTCAAAGGGAAATAATGAGTCCCTTTTCTTGATCCCTGGTACCAAACAAGAATGGAAGTTGGAACCAAGTTACACCGCCCTCTAGGATGTTCTTCTGGAATAGATGTACTGATGTCGACATAAAAGGGTCCGCGATAGGTGAGGCAATGAGGATCCTCAACTAAGGCAGGAGGGAAAACAATAATGTGACTGACGGACTGACACTGTGGACAATGGATAAAATGGGACTGAGGGACAAACAAACAACTTCCCTTGTCAGAGAATAAAGTGCATGGTTGACTTGACAACGACTGACTCAACTTCGGAGGGGATGGGGGATAGTATGACTAGAGGCCAAAATGGGCAACACAGGACGAACGGTATGCAAATATGGATGGAATACCGTGACATGATACAATGGGACACGAAACAAACTCCATGGATTCAAAAGTGGCTCATCAAGGATGCTCTGAACAAGGGTGACTTGATGACGCTGCCACACAGAATAGGCCCGATGGGGACCATGAAAGCATGAGTAAATGATGGTTACTCATGATGAAAATTGACACGTGATATGACAAGCATTAAGGGGAGGTGGTCCCTGAGGTACAAGTGTCGCATATGAAGAATTCGATTTTGACAGGCGATGAAGTGACCCTTCTTGGAAAAATGGCTTCCTAGTGAAGTATCAAATCATCAAAAACTGAGAAAGATCCATTATAATACTCAATGAGAGATTTACAATGGTGTTATTCGTTCATCAAACTGAGCTATGATTTGGTTGCAATGGGTGACATAAAAACTGTGGGTTTTTCTATAGAAGGACGTTTTCCCTCCAATTTGAATTCATTTGCTAAGTGAGCTGTGGTGAATTTAGAGAGAAGGAAGAGACCGTAAATCTTGTGGAGATCATAGTGGAAAACTGGCCGTTAGAATTAGGATCTAAGACTTTTAGGTAGGTGGCCTTACTCATCTCTTTAGTTTCAGTGGTTTATTTCCTGATTTTTGGCACTTGACAGCTCCCTGGGAGACCTCTACTCCTCTTCACGACCGGATCACACTTTTTGGGCCCAGAAATGTGATCTAGCTCGCAGGAAATAGGTGAAAATCCATGAGCTCGCACTTTCTGGCAGAAAACTGCAATTTTGAGCTAAAAAGAGGTGTGATCTGTTGGCTTGGTGGGGGTTATAGGTTGATCAGTGCAGGCCAATGTTTTCTTCTGTGAGTTGACAAGACATGTGGTGTTTTGTAGGCATGGTAGAGTTGAAAATAAACTAGAGTGAGCGACACTTGGATACCCTTCGATCCAAGATTCAGATGGATTAGGGAGTTCGTGGGGCATTAGCTCACTACTGGGTTCTCAAGTTGGTAGAGAACCCATTGATGAGGGAAGGTGAGCCCTTTCTATCGAGGATTGTGAGCTATTGGGATCTAGACTAGGAGGTATTTGTAGTGCAGGGGCACAAGATTGAGCTCACATTATAGAATATTTATTTCTTGACCGGAATCCCTCCCCTAGGGGCAGTGAGGGATATACATCTGGTGTTGCCTCCTGGGAGGAACATTAAAGAGTTTGTGGAGCGCCATTTTCCACGGGGTGTGCGTCTGAAGGGAACAACCATCCCGATCAGTGATCTAGACAGGCTAGAGACACGAGATATCACCACAGCAGTGTTATGGGTCTTGGGTAGCCAGGCATTCCACCACATCACCGGTGGGAAAATGATGCTAGTTGAGAGTGTTTTGGCAGGGACCTACTATGGGTGGGCCCAGATGATGTTGTCTTCAGTGAAATGATAGCTAAGTCTATGTAGGAGGAAGGTGAACCGCGACTGTGCATTTGGTACCAATGTTGTGTGTGTTCTTCTTTAATAAGATACCCACCATCTGTCCTCATGTACATATCCAAGATGGGGCCCATAGGAGCCTAGGATGCACTGTTGGGAGAAGCTACTGTAGAGAGGAAGAGGGGGAGTCGGACTGGTGTTCCGATCTAAATTTTTCACACATTGGGATCAGATGCCCCTCTACATTGACGATCATCCTTATAGCGGGATGAACTATCAGGGTGATCCTGACTTACCACTTCCACTTGGGCGAGCATGGGGACCAGACAGTAAGTGTTAAGTTGCTATTTTTAGGTGCATTTCATATTTTTATCACATGTATATGGCACTTAGTGTAAAATATGTGGCATGTAGACATAGCACCCGTAAAAATGGTAGGATATGCAGGACGAGCCATAGCACTAGGGGCTGCAGATCATGGAACATCATCGTCACGTCAGGGTCTAGAGGATAGTGCTTTATTCACTGATCTACACCATAGGTGTGAGGTACTCTTGAACATAGTTTCTGAGTGTGGATGGCATGAGTTAGACGATCGATACACAGATGAGTGTACCAGCCTTCCCTCAGAGTAGCAAGGGATCATGCAGCGAATGGTGATGGATGGTCAGGTAGTACATGATCTATGTGTAGGTGGAGCAAAGCCTTTGGCGCATAATCTGTTGGGAAGTAACTAGATATGGGGATATGTGGGTTCCTTTTGTTTTGATTTTTGTAACATTCTATGGGCATGTTAGATGTATTTAGAGTTGTGGGCTCCAAACACTTATATCTTTTATGGGATACATACTATGATTATGCATTTTGATATGACAATAATGGTTCACCATGTGTTGTGTTTATGGTTGTCTTCTGTGGTATGCATGTGATAAATTTCAATCTAGAATGCTATTTGCAATGGTATCTACATAGTTATTTTGAGCTCTAGGAACATGACTGAAAGTGATGGTTTCAAATTCACGTACCAACAACTTAACTTGTAGATATTTTCTAAATAGGACTTGGTTATTTGTTGAAATATGGCAACAAGAAAATTTTCAAATTTAATCTGTCCTTGAATTAAATTGTAAATTAAAATCAAATTTAGTCTTAACAGCTACTTGGAAATAATTAATTAATTAATTTTAAATTAATTAGTTGGAGAAATTCAAGTTAGAAGTCTTTCTAAAGTCATGCAAGAGTTATCCCTTAATCTTAAGGAGATAAGATTGAGTTATATTTGAGTTGTAATTAGTTAACTCAGTTTACTGAGTTAAGTCCAGTTAAATTAGTTCCAAACTGTTTAAGGTACTAATAATGAGTTAATAGTCACTTGATGCATTAATGCACTCAACTAGTGCTACTTTAGTTAACTGAATATTCCCTCATCAGAAACTCATGCATGTCTATTCTGAGAAAGACCCAGTTGAGATAAATGTTCAAGGATAGTGTACTATCAGTTGCATGTGTTTTCTCATGGAGAAAACTCAAGCATGTAGTCAAGGATTTATCCTTGAGGATTGCGCACTTTTGAAGGCTTGATCATCCACTTGGTAATTGAAAATCATCCACAAGGAACATCGCAAAGAAATAGGAGCTTGGAGGGCAACGAGGAAGGTTGGTGAGAAGCAAAGATTTCCTGTAAGCATCTATGAGGATTGTACTGAGAGCTAAGGCTTTGTATAATTCCTATGTATTTCCACCATGTATGATAATACAATAGTGTGGGTTTTTTAGCTGAGGCTTTTCCAAAAGTATTTTCATGTGTATTGTGCCATTGATTCTTCTTCTTCTGGTTATATTGTTCAGCTCGATCTTTAAGCTTCTGCAAATTGATAGTAGAAGTAGGTTATAGTATTCTGCTTTGATTTATATTGCATTATCGGGTTAACCTACATCAAATTTTCTACATGTATCAGAGCTAGATTTGTAGAAATTTCTACATGGTATTGGAGCTGTGAATAGTTTACTGAGAAGAGAATTCGAAGTTTGAAGTTCGGGGTTGTAGGTGAAAATCGAATTCATATCATACTTCAAGGTTTGCCAATGGCATTCTATGGCTTGAGACTCGAGTATGCCTTTGAAGGTAGCTCAAATTACATAGCATGGAAAGATAGAATGGAGGCTGTATTAGAAGACAATGGATTGAAGGAATTAATTGATCAAGAAATCCCAAAGCCAGCTTCAACTAATGCATAAGAGTTGGCTGAGTGGAAGAAGTGTGTGGTGAAGGCGAGACGGATCATCCTTGAGGGAGTTCAAAACAATATTGTCTCGAGTCTCCATGGAAGGATAAACCATTTTCAATGTGGAAGACATTGAAGGACCTCTACTAGAACAGTAGCGACCACAGGAAATTGGTGCTCAAGGATAAGCTTCGAAGAATCAAGATGGATAAGGGCGATACTATTTCCACATAGCTGAACAAACTCACCACCTGTAGAGATGAGCTTGGCAGTGTGGGAATAACTACTGCCGATGATGATATGGTGAGCCTCGCTCTCCTTGGCCTTCCAAAGAGTTGGAATAGTTACTAGGACTCTGTGAATGGAAGGGAGAAACTGCCAGATTGGGAATGACTATGGTCAGATCTTATGCAGGAGGGGATCAAGAGGAGCACATGAGATGGTTCTTCATCCAAGAATGATAATGAAGAAAATCTGGCCTTAGCAAGTAAGGCAAGGAAAGGGAAGCAGAAGGCTTCCCAATTCAAATCGAATTCTTCTCATGCAGGGCAAAAGGGTGACATGTCTAAAGTAGGATGCTTTAATTGTCACAAGATGGGACATTATACGACTAATTTCCCATCATAGAAGTCCAAGAAGGGATCCTCGGAAGGATTAGAAGGTGACGCATTAGCCTCTTAGTTCGAAATGGACTTTACCCTCATCGCATGCATGGTGTCATCGATGATGGGTTGTGTCTAGTATCTTGATAGTGGAGCCTCATTCCACATGATCGGTGATAAAAATTTATTCAGTGCCTTGGAGGAGAAAGACCTCAAGATGCACATAGAGATGGGTGATGACATAAGGTATAGTGTTTTAGGAGTGGGCATGGTTGCTTTTCAGAGGGAGCATGGAGCTCCTCTCACCTTGATAGATGTGATGTATGTGCCTAGACTGAAGAAGAACTTGGTATCGATCATGATGTTGGAGGACAAAGGCTATGAAGTTGTCTTCAATAAAGTAAAGGCATTCCTAAGATGCATAGCCATAGGTCAGACTAAGAGGATAGGGATTTAGGTGAAGAATCTCTATAAACTAGAGGTAGATGATTATGCAACATTGAGTATGAAAGCAAAATTGGTGCAAAGCCAAGACATTGGCAAGTTGTGGCTCAAGGGGTTGGACCATTTGCATCATGGGGCTTTGAAGATAATGCAACAAATATGTATAGGACTTCCCAAAGGTAAACTTGAGCAAGTTGACACATGCAAAGGTTGTACCTTGGGAATGTACACCAAGTCTTCCTTTCATGATTGAGACAGTCGAGCAGAGGTTATCTTAGAGCGGGTTCATACTAATTTGTGTGGACCATTCTCGACGGCATCCACAATGAAGTGAAGGTATTATGTGATTTTCATTGATGACTATTCTCATAAATGCTGGATTTATTTCATGCAAAAGAAGGATCAAACATTCACAAAGTTTTGTGAGTTCAAAGTTTTGGTCAAGAAAGAGTCAGGGAAGAAGATCAAGGCCTTGAGAAGCGACAATAGTGGAGAATATGTCTCTTAAGAGTTTAAAGACTTCTGTGTAGTAGAAGGAATTAAACGAGAGTTGACGACACCTCATAACCCACAACAAAATGGGGTGACCGAGAGGAAGAACATAACTATTGTAGGGGCAGCATGGGCAATGCTACATGACCAAGGCCTACCACTTCACTTGTGGGCTGAAGCATGCAACACAATGGTCTATTTGTAGAATTGAAGACCACATCGCATGCTTGGGATGAAGACACCAAAGGAATCTTTCTTTGGTAAGAGACCAGATGTGGGTCACTTCAGGATATTTTGCTCATTGGTATATTGCCATGTGACAAAGGATGCACGAAAGAAGCTTGAGCTGACAACAGAGTTAGGGATATTTGTGGGGTACACTGGTACACCTCACAACTATCGGGTGTACTTGCCTACCAGTCGGAGGACAGTGGTTCGCAAATATCTCAAGTTTGATGAGCAGAAGGCCATGCAATTTTCCCTTGAGAAGGAGCTCCAACTACAGGCTATGGAGGAACTGTTGGTTCCTAAGGAGGAGGAGACTTATACTGATGTGGAGCAGCTGCAAGTAGAGGTTCCAAGAGTGGAGACATCCACTCAAGCAGAGTCTTGTAGAGATGGACAGAAGCACACAAGAGAAGATAACAGATTGTTGGAGGATGTGAGAGAGAATGTGGGAGCACCATCTTCTCAGTGCAGACAGAGGAGGTCACCTGAGAGGTACACTGGATACATGGCCCTTGCTGAGGAATGTGTTGAGACTGAGCCATCTTCCTTTGAGGATGCAGTGCAGTAGCCAATTTGGGTTGATGCTATGGTGGAGAAGTATGACTCCATCGTTCGTAACAATGTTTGGGACGTGGTTCCGAGACCGGAGAACAAGACAATTGTGAGTTCCCGTTGGATTTACAAGATAAAGCAAGCTACTGATGGTAGTGTGGAGAAGCATAAGGCAAGATTTGTTGCCCGTGGATTTTCATAGGTCGAGGGGATTGACTATGATGAGACTTTTTCTCTTATTGCAAGGTACTCATCTATAAGATCTATGTTGGCACTATTAGCACAAATGGGTTGGAAGATCCATCAGATGGATGTGAAGACTGCATTCCTCAATGATGAGATTGAGGAAGAGGTGTACATAGATAAAATAGAAGTTTCTGATACTTCGATCATAATTCACATGTGTGTCAACTCAAGAGAGCGTTGTACAGGCTGAAGCAAGCACCTTGTTCTTGGTAAACCAGGATAGACAACTACTTCTCTAGGTTGGGCTTCACAAAGAGTGAAGCGAATGCGAACTTGTACCATGTCGTGGTGAAAGATAAGTTGTTGATCATCATACTTTATGTTGATGATCTCATATTGACTGGTGATGATTAGTTGATCATGTCTTGCAAGGAGGACCTTGCAAGAGAATTCATGATGAAAGACATGGGTCTAATGCATTACTTCCTTGGCATGGAAGTGTGGTAGAAGGATGGGGAGTTGTTTGTATCTCAGGACAAGTATGCCAATGAGATACTTAGGAGATTCCACATGGAGAAGTGCAAACCCATGCAGACTCCTCTAGCAGGTAACTAGAGGAAGGAGGTTGCTACTTCAAGAGAAGTGGTAGAGGCTACTGTGTATAGGCAGCTTGTGGGTTCACTGCTGTACTTAGTGAACACATGACCAAATTTGTGCTATGCGGTGAACCAGCTGAGTCAAGTGATGGTTCAACCCACCAAGATATTTTGGAAGGTGGAAAAGCATGTATTGAGATACCTCAGAGGTACATCTCAATATCAATTATGGTACAGATGGACAGAGGGAGTGAAACTACAGGGCTTCACTGATGCAGATTAGGCAGGGAGTCCATCAGATCGGAAGAGCACATCAGGAGGTATTGTCAACCTTGGGTCAATGACAATTTCTTGGTACAACAAGAAATAGAGGTCAGTTGCACTCAACTCAGCAGAGGAAGAATACATGGCTGCAAGTCAGGCAGCATGTGAGGCCATCTAGATGCAAAAAATCCTAGTTGGTTTGTTTGATCAGAGGATGGATCCAACTGTGATCTATTTTGATAATCAGAGTTGTATCAAACTCTCTGAGAATCCAGTATTGCATGATAGGTCCAAGCACATCGACATCCAGTATCATCATCTCAGAGACTGTGTAGCAAGGAGGATCATGTTGCTGCAGTATATTTCGACAAAGGAGCAAGATGCTCACATTTTGACAAAGGCATTGTCAAAGTGTAAATTAGAGTTCCATAGAGATAGGATCAGGGTGGTAGATAATCCCTTTCTTGTTGAGAGGGAGTGTTGAAATATGGCAACAAGATATTCCAATTTATTTGTCCTTGAATTAATTGTTAATTAAAATCGAATTTAGTCTTAAACAGCTACTTGGAAATAATTAACTAATTTATTTTAAATTAATTAGTTGGAGAAATTCAAGTTAGAAGTCTTTCTAAAGTCATGCAAGAGTTATCCCTTAAATTAAGGAGATAAGATTGAGTTATATTTGTGTTGTAATTCGTTAACTCAGTTTACTGTGTTAAGTCCAGTTAAATTAGTTCCAAACCATTTGAGGAAATAATAGTGAGTTAAAAGTCAGTTGATGCATTAATGCACTCAATTAGTGCTACTCCAGTTAATTTAATATTCCCTAATAAGAAACTCATGCATGTCTATTATGAGAAAGACCTAGTTTAGATAAATGTTCAAGGACAATGTACTATCAATTGCATGTGTTTTCTCATGGAGAAAACTCATGCATGCAGTCAAGGATTTATCCTTTAGGATTGTGCAGTTTTGAAGGCTTAATCATCCACTTGGTAATAGAAAATCATCCACAAGGAACAATGCAAGTAAATAGGGGCTTGGAGGGTAGAAAGTAAGGCTGGAGAGAAGCCAAGATTGCATGTGACCATCTGTGAGGATTGTACCAAGAGCTAGCTAGCTGTGAGAGCTAAGGCTTTGCATAATTCCTATGTATTTCCACTGTGTATGATAATACAATAGTGTGGGGTTTTTAGCTGAGGCTTTTCCCAAAGTATTTTCATGTGTGTTGTGCCATTGATTCTTCTTCTTTTGGTTATATTTTTCAGCTCAATCTTTAAGCTTCCGTAAATTGATAGTAGAAGTAGGTTATAGTATTCTACTTTGATGTATATTGCATTATTGGGTTAACCTACATCAGATTTTCTACATGGTATCAGAGTTAGATTTGTAGAAATTTCTACATTATTCACATGATACACACCATTCAATTGCATGACAAGTAGTAAGGAATCTAAATGAACATGAAGATGAAGGATGCGATGAGCAAGGGCATCAACTAAAAAACCTATCACTGCATAATATTTGACCTAATTATTTGTGGCAGATCTAATGCACACGCCATTTGAAAGGACTAACGTATGCAAGGGTGTGAAAATGGCCCAAGCTGTCGAGGCTAGATTCCTGGAGAAGCGACTCACACCATTAGAATAACCAATACATGGTGTGGATGATGGATCCATCTGAAAGGTGCAAAAGACAACATATGAGATGATGCAACCTACCTAATTTCATGACAGAAATAAAGACATGCAAATCAAAGGGATATGCTATGGGCGAAATTTCTTGAGGTAGAGTGCATTGGGAGAATTAGGAAGGAGATGTCCTTCAAAATCCTCCTAAATATATGCCTCCTTACTTAAATGCAAGGGTAATCAGGGGTAGACATAGCTTCCATGATGTCCCCATCAGAATGGAAAATGAGCGGATATGAGGAAGACTAAATACATGATGCAACGACTGTACCTGGTGCATCATCCTAAGAAAGAAGGTTCACATACACATCATCTGGAATGGTAGATGACGAGCTAGTAGATGGAAGATATATGGATGTTGAGACTTGGGATTATGTTGAAAAAGGTTCGATACAAGTGCACATAGAAACCTCAGAAAGGTTTTCCTGCGAGTAACTCAAGGATGATGACAAGTAAAGGACATCACTTGTGGTGTTCATCATCTTGACATCGGGGGGAGGGATCACAAGGGTGGGACCATAGTCCCCCTTTTCTGGCTTACTAGTGGTATCGGAATCCACAGGTATAAGAGTAGGTGATCTACGAGTGGTCTCGTATTCGCAAAGCGCCTCAAGGAAATTGCAAAATTTTTCGAGATGAGGGAAATAATGGGAATAGTGACCATGATGGTCACACAAGGCACAAGGGTTATTTGTGTGTAACGTTATGAGTTTCTTGGCTAGACGCGGTAAGGTAATTTGGACCTTAGAGATATTTGACTCAGGGAATGTTTCGTGAACCAAAGGTTTGAGATGAGGGAGTTCAAGACAATTATTGGTTGCATGCCCAACAACTTTACACAAAGCACATGAAGGTGATGGCTTTGGGGCTTTGTGGGCTGGAGGAGCTTGGGGAGCCTTGTACTTAGGTTCTTTCCATTTGGATTTCCCCCCCTATCTGGGTGCTTTTGCAACAAGAGTGGGTTCCGGTTGAGGTTGCGATGGAACTGGAGTAATGGTAGGGGTCGTAGGCACTGGTTGAACTGGGGTCAAAGAATGATATGGTCTTAGCTGACCAGGCAAAGTGCTTGCAGGGGGATTAATATACCATAATGGGATCCCCAAAGTCATATTAGGGAGGATCAGTAAAGCCATGACAAGGACAGAAAAGATTCTGAAAGGTATCTAGACTGCAGGGTAATGTCCCAACAGAAAAGCTCCTAGATGGTTGAGATCTAGAGGAACAGTTCCTGGTGGGAACATAGGAGAGCCACTCACAAACGAAGGAGGTCATTGGGGGGGGGGGGTGGGTGATCTAGATGCTCACTGAGAGGGTGACAACAGGGTGCTAAGGAGCTGGCTGTTGATCAGATGTACCATATTTCTTGTGAGTAGCCCTTGACACTTGTAACATGTAAACACTCAAAGAGCTAGGCTTAGAGATGAGAGGGGGAGGACTGCGAAAAGCATCCAACAATGAGAAATATTTGTAGACTTCGGGTGAAACATTGGTGAGAGGAGTGGTACACTGTTTATCGAACATCGACGAGATAATGGACTTAGGGGAGGTCATAGATACTAGCTTGTAGTATGTCAACTGATCTTGTGAAAAACTGTAGATGCGACGACTGACATGGAATATGTGTAACTACGACCCAAGAGAATGTTGTAATCTAGAGGGGCATCAATAACCTCAATGTCAACATGGACAGTCTTGCCTGCAAGAGTCACTGGACAATTGCAATACATGCCAAGAGGCTGGGAGGAGTGACCATCCCAAGCACGTAGAGTGATGGTGGATGGGGATAGCTCAGGTGACTTAAGTTGTTTCCAAACAACATCGAACATCACACAAGTGGATGCACCTTCGTCAATAATGCATTGGGAGATGACGTTGTTACAGACTCAGACTAGTATCTAGAAAGAAACAGATGGAGGTAATGGGGGATGTTTTGATGTATCAACTAGGAAGAAAATCAAATGATCATCAGAAGGATATACTACACCCAAAGTAGTTAGTAGATATTTCTTTTGAGATGGGAATGATTGGAGTACCTCCAGCATCGACATGGCTGCAGGTGATTATTCCAAGTCATCTACTATACTGTATGTATGGGAAGCTCAGTTAGAAGCCATGTTACAAAGTAATGGACCCTTGGGGATCTTGGAAATTGCCTCAACTTTAGGCTGAGGGATCTGTAACCGACCATTTGGTGTCGTAAGAGACTCATTAGATGCTTTGGTTTTGGATTGAGTGGCGGACGAAGTCGATGGCTTATCATATTGATGCGGCCAAGTTTGCACGTTGATATCAGAGGTATTAACGTCATCAGAATTCATCATGAGGATCTGGTTCACCAGGACCAGAAGGTTGGGGGGGATGGGCTACTTGACCTAGTTGAGGTTGAGAAGCAACAAATCCTTGTTGAGGGAAAGGATTTGTAAGCACTATTGGTTGAGATGGTGCAAGATTCTGAGGTGATTGCTGGATGGGCGATTGACCTTTAGAAGCTGCTTAAGCTTCACACATTTGGTGCATCTGGGGTAAGAGAGGACACTCATGCACAAGGCTTGTTCATACCACAACATGCACAAGGCTTGTTCATACGAATAACCTTGTTCTGCTTGGGTTTATTTCCCTGTTTTGGTTGTTGGTGTTAGGCTGGTTCCCCCAAGGTTCACTAGGTTGATTACCTTGATTACCCTGGTGTCCCTTGTTACCTTTTCCCTTATTCCTTTTCTTTGAATTTTGGGGATTGGTCACACTCTGCTATGCAAACACTTGACCCTAAGGGGGCGGTGGCTGTGGCACTAATGCTTGAGGGGTTGGAGTGCTTAGTTGTGCATAAGGATAAGATGGTGGAGGAGCAATGATTTGGTAGACAAGTTGAGCATTCGCTGGTCCTGAAAACATGTTACTAGCAGGAGGGGCAGAAGTGTTGAAGGAACAGGTGCCACCCAATGGATAGCCATAACTTTGTTGAGTATATGGTGAAGGATGTGAAATGGATCCAATGATACTATCAGTGGCGTGAGATGCCCCCGATGCATTGGCACCTCCAGGACGGGGGAGGTATGAAATGACGGTATAGACATAATCGGATTGCGCATAAATCAAGTCATATCGCAGAGCAGTTTAGAGATCTTCTTCCTCTGTTTGAGGAAAGTGAGATGTGACATCTTTGGAAATGGGTGATAAAAGGCTCCTAAGGAACCAATCGAGGTAGACATGGTCTTCGAAGGGCGAGGCATGACCTATGCTCCTCCTTCTACGCCATTCCTGAACATGATCAGAAAGACAAGTAGTAGAGGATTGATAGAATGCGATCAAGAGCTCCGTACCAGTGTCGTATTAGAGAGGTAGCTGAAAATATGAGAGGAACACTTTAGAAAGCATTGCGAAAATGGAATGAGAGGTGGTGAGCTGGTCCACATACCATTTTGCAGCATCTCCAGTGAGTGTGCGTTGGAACAGCTGAAGACGAATGGCATCATCGGTGATGGAATTGGATGAACGCTACATATGGAAGGAGCAGACGTGATTGGTGGGGTCCTCTCCAGAATTACCCTCAAACTTTGGGATGTCGGAGGGAAGCTTAGTTACTATGGCTGGCCAACCAACATCGTAGTGTATTGGGTTATTTATCAACTAGCTAAAATATGGGATACTTTACCCAGCCATTAAAGGTAGCATGGAGGCTGCTGGAATGGTTCCTAAGATGGTTCTACTAGATGTGACCACCAAGGTAGATCTAGAGCCAACACCAGGTTGGGTTCCTACACCAGCAGTAGGTCCAGACATGGTGATGATATGCAGTGAAGGAGGCTTGGAATCGCATGAGGAATCAGATGAACCAGAAGAAGAGTTAGTATGGGGACTTAGTGGAGGACTAACTCGAACCCTACGGGGAGGAGTAATATGCCCAAGCAGAAACTGGGGATGAAGGCCTAAGAGTCCCCACAACAAACGCCCTGGTGGCACAATGGTGGCAAGACACAAGTGACATGGAAATGGTGAAGGGAGATCAACCTAATGTTTTTATCTCTGAGTGGGGAGATAAATTAATTAATTCTTGGCTTGGTGGTGTAAACCAAGTGCCCTTTGCTTAAGGTGTGCTTGTGTGTGCAAGTGTGCTTATTAATTAAGCCCAAAGCGAGTTTGAAGAAAGAAAAAAGATTGTTTAAATAAACTGAAATTAAAAATAGAATATGAACAACAAATCAATTAACTAAACCCCACCCAAAATGGGTTTGCAAACACTGTGCTAGTTGGTGGTGAAATCAACTGAAAACACATTAAAAAGGCCAAGAGATCTAAGCATCGGTGTGCCTGGGATCAAATGACACTATGCTATTGGAAAGTGGTGCAACAACAACAGAAAACTAGAGAGGAAAATCGCTGCAAAAAGATGGGGAGATGGGTGTAAAACCTAGGGAAACCAATGGGACCTTAAGGAAAATGACCAAACAAGGTTTAAGATGAAACTTTGGATGGAAACAACCTATCTTTGAAGATCTGAAATATAAAGGTCTAGATCTGGAAAATATGGCTAAAAGCGCCGCAGAAACTCAAACTTCCTACTCAGCTAAACTCCTCCTATAAAGGTGGAAGCGTACTAGAAGCCCTAAGGGGCTAAATTCCACTTTGATGAGAAAAATAGAATAGATCAAGGCCTAAGCGGTATAGGATAGTGGTCAACCAGCTTAGCAGAAAACTCTTGGCAAAATCCAAGAACAGATCTAAAAAAATCCCCAAAACCCTAAAAATCGCAAGTACTAACTTGATTCTTGGGAGATCATACTTTTTGGGACAGAAGGTGCACTCTGGGCCTCTAGATCGAAATTTTGGGGAAGAAAAGTGCGATTTAAGCTCCTTGATTCTCAATTGGCAAGTCTCGAAAAAATTTGTCGTCTCTATCGCCGCTGGTTCCTGTGACCTGCGGAAAAGACCAGAAAACTTATGAAAGTTAGAAATTTGACAGATCTAGGGTTAGAATGCTAGTAAATAACATTAAGAGACTAAAAAAAGAAACACTAAGCTAAAAACTAAAGGTCACCGAGGTTTCTGGATCAAAAGTAAAAACCCAACGAAGTTGCCAATTTTATTATAGTGTTTTCTTCTCAAAGGTGTATGAAAAGAAATCACCTAAGACTGTGGATGAAAAACAGTCTCAACAATATAAATGACTGCTAAAAATTGTAGAATTGCATCAAATGATAGAAACAAAACCTGCCAAAGTCCTGATCTATGCCACAATCATAGTTAAACAACAAAATGAAATAGTAATAAATGTGGGTAACTTCAATAATCCAATAGAAACCAGATATACAAAGAATATATTTTATTAAACAACACCTGTGAAGAGAACAAATAAATGTTACTAGTCCCCCTCTATGGGATGGGTTCTTGACTATTCTCAAATGTCTTCACTTTTGTATAGTCTCTCTCCTCTATAATGTGTAAACCCGAGAAATAAAATGTTTAAGCTCAATGGGAACTCAAAATGGAAAAGAAAATGGTGAGCAACAGTGATAATAATCAGAGCTGCAACAATGAAAATAATCAAAAGTGAATAATGAATGGAAAACCCTTCTATTTATAACAAAATATTGAATTATCCTCGAATAATGAGCAATAATAAAATATTATTACCCCATTCTAGAAATAACCACTTGGAATATTTTATTATATTTGGTTAGGAGGGAAAAAATATTTAAACTTTTATTTAGAAATAATAAATAAATAAATGATTTATTTATCATCTCAAGAAATATGGTTAAGGAATAATAAACAAATAATGAATTATTTAATTATTCCTAAGGGATTTAGTCAAACTTGACAAGGAATAATGATTAATTAGTGATGAATTAATTATTCCTAGAGAAAAATAAGATAATTAATAATTTATCTGTTTATTTTTCATAATTGGGTCAAATATGACAAGGAATATTAATTAATCAATGATCTAATTATTAATCAATAGTTATTTTTTTAATTATTCTTCATGGGTTTAATTATAAATTATTTAGCAAATGTGGTTTATTAAGTAATTTCTTACAGTGAAAGCAATTTTACTGTGGTAAAATTGGCCTTACATGGTGTACTTCGATCCATCTAGTAAATTAAGGCTAGATGATCAATTTTTTGGTCATAACAGTCATGCCTTTAAAGCTAATCCAAGGAGATGTAGCGTAAGAGGGGTGAACTCCTTTATCAATGGCTGGTGTTTTACTGTTTGATGCATGCTTCCATTCAGTGTTTTGGTTTTAGGTTTTAAGTTTTCTTCATGAAACTAACGTAAGTAAAAACACATAAAATTCATGCTTTTACTTGCTATTTTGGAGTCAAACCTCAAGCACATTTTTTTTATTCTAATGAGGGGAATTAGCACAACATTACTAATCTATCCCAATTCAGGTTGGTATCAAAGGTATGGTTTTCTTTGTGCAAGGAGGAATTGACTGTTGTTTGCAAGTGAATGGGTTTTGAAGCTCATTGAGGAGAAGGTTTTGGAAAGGAGAGCAAGATTGTTACAATCTCTACCACTAGGTTCTACCTCAAATTGCAGTAGAAGCTTCAAGCAAAGCACGTCCCTAGGAGGAGAGCATGCAAGAATGTCAGAGGACATGGAGGCTCTTAGAAAGGCTTTCTTAAACATGGCAGAAATGGTGAAAGTCCTATATCAAGAGAGGAATACCAAATTGCAAGGTGAAAGCTCTAAACCTCCAAGAGGAAAATGTTCTCCAAGGGAACAAGGTAACAAGAATGGTGATAAACCACCATCTTCTCCACAATATTCATGTTTTTCTACAACTATTATGCAAGATTCTAGTGTAGAAAGTCCCTCTGAGAAGGTAGATGGATAAGTTTGTACCTTTTGTCCACATTATGTGGAAGATGAGGTTCTATCAACACCCAAATCTGAGGAGTTAAAAGAAGAGAGCTGAAGAGTCTACGAGGACAGATCTAGAATCAAAAGGGAAATCGAAAACATCTTCGTGTGCCAATCAAAAGATAAAACAAATGGTAAGAATTTACATGCTTCTTCCTTATGTGAAAGTGTTGATTCAAATTCATTTGCAGCCTTTGAAAAACACAGTAAAGGCATTGGATCCAAGCTCTTGACCAAGATGGCTTACAAGAGAGGAGGCCTTGGAGTAAACCAACAAGGCATTAAAAATCCAATTGAGGCCAAGGAGAGGCCTAAATATGAAGGCTTAGGCCATGTTGCAAAAGATGAGTGGTCTTCTAGCGAAATTTCATGGATATCATGTTCCTTTTTCCGTAAGAAAGGACACGATAGGAAAGATGTTGGGAGTTGCATCCAGAAATGGTTCCCTCTTGGTTCCTCAAGTGTAATGAGGACTTATAGTGCAGGATGTCTCCAAAGAGAGATGTAAAAGCTGAAGAAGAAGGAAAGCCGAGTTCTTCTTCCCACGCAAGTTCCTCACGTAGGCAGCATAAGCCGAAGGACAACAAACAAAGGTATAACCGTTCTGTTAATTCAAATGCTATTCATGATGGAAAACAACATGCATATTTGAATAACATGTTGAGGAAAATGTTTCCATGCACCTTTTTCCTTTCATCTAACCATTGTGTAGATAAGTGCGATAAAAGGGAAGAAAGCATCAAGAAGATGTTTATGTCTACTGGAATTGAGACCAAAAGGAGAAAATATTATCCAAGGATAAAGGCAAGTGAGCCGAGAGGAGCTCAAAAGAACTTCTGTACTCACTACAATATCAGTGGACATTGGGTCAAGAAGTGTTGGAAATTGTTTCCATAACTTCATCTTGGTAAGCGTAAGCAAATCATGCAAGCACCAGAAGAGGAAGCGACAAAAGAAAAAGTGGTGCAAGATGTGACCATCCTTGAAGTAGCTTCAGAAGAAGAGAAAGTTCAAATAGAGGGCTCATTCACCTGGTTGGGTAAGAAATGGGCGGACTATTTTTCCAACTGAAATTTGTAAATTTCTGTTTTGCACTAGCTACATATCCCCATAGTTGGGTAATTTGTAAAAGGGATGTTCATAAATAGATCACTTATATGAAATAGTGTTTTCTCTAAGCATTACAATGCTAGTTTGGCTTGTTGATAATCAATTTGAATGGAGAAATTTGGGAGTCAAGTTTATTCCATTTTGTAAAATGCATTTCTACTTGTAGTTTGAAAAAGAATTTTAAAACTGTTGTATGAGTAGTTGCAACACATTTAGTATGTTCCAAATGTGTGTAGCACTCATGTTATACAAGTATTCACTATGTGAAGCTTGTTTGGGTTCATTTGGCAAAGTATTTTAGGATCTTATCCTTGATAAGTATTTTGCAAATAAGCAATTCCAAGATGCTCATATTCTTGGAATTCTTCTTAGGAAGGATGTTGTCGTGGATGGCCATAATGACATGGACAGGTGTTTTGCAGTGGCATGATCCGGATTATCCACAGTTTTGTGTTCATTCTGTCGACGTTTCAAACCCCAAAGAGGGTCCATCATTAGGACTAATTTAGATAGATAGAATATGAATGAAAGCTTATTGAGAGAAGAGTCTATCGACCTGGGAATAAATAAACCTAGATCCCTAATTTTTAAAGAAGCCAACACTTATATGTATGATTTCTTATTTATTTTAATTTCTTATTATTTTATTTATAAAATTTTTTAATTAATTAATATTTAGCCTTGATTATTCCATTGTTGTTTTTTTGGAACCAAAATTATTTTAATTCATAATAAGTTTAATTATTAGTTTATATTTTAATTAATTTGGTTTAATTTGATCCATAATTCTTTTATTTATTTATTTATTTGTTTTTACCGTATTTCTTATTTAGCCTAGTTTTCTTAATTAATCAATTATTAATTATTAATTAATTTATTTATTTTTATTTTTATTTATTTAATCAAATCTCTGGTTTTTTTAATTGTTTAGTTAATTAATTGACTATTATAATTAAATTTTAATTAGAATTAATTAATTAAAATAAAATGTTGTAGTTAATTTAATTAATTAATTAGTTTTGATTTAATATCTACTTAAATTTAATTTTTATTTAAAATTAATTAAGTATATTTATAATTCTTGCTTTATTTATTTATCATTATTTAAATTTAATTTAGATAATTATTATATTCTTCTATTGTTTTTAAGTTTTTTTATTATTTATTTAATTAATCATTAAATTTTTATTTACTATCATTAAATTTATTAATTAATTTTATTTTATTATTGTTTTTTATTTATAAATTAATTAATTAATTTTATTTTTGGTTTTTATTAATAATTTTATTTTATTTTATTTTCTATTTTTTTAATTAAAATTAATTAATTAATTAGAATGAAAACCCTGATACTATGCTTCCAAAGGACTAGAGGGGTTTATTTTTCTGATCAGGGGAAGCCAATTTCCACTAATTTCACTCCCATTGTCCCTGTTGAGGTTCTGAGGAAATTTCATAATTTCAATGGCATCTCTGATTTTTCTTTTATGATAATTCTCATCTCTTGCAATTATTTTAGCATCTTCCAAACACATATGATGCTTTGTTTTGGACAAGTGTTCTGCAAGGGCTGATGTACGGGATCTCTCATTCTTTATATCAATTACGTGCTCTTTTAGTCTTATTTTCAGAGATTGACCAGTTTCCCCAATATAACTCTTGCCACAAGAGCAATCAATCTTGTACACACCCTTGAGTTGTTGACGATCAATGTTATCCTTTACTGACCTCATCATTTGTCTTATAGTTCCACATGTTGTAAATTGAGTGTTTATGTTATTCTTCCTTAAAATTTTTGCAATCTTATCTATAACCCCTTGGATGAATGGAAGGTAAACCTTTCCATAATTTTCTTTCTTGTCTTCAGGAGGAGGTTCTCTCCAGGTGTCCTCCTGAAGACAAGAAAGAAAATTATGGAAAGGTTTGCCTTCCATTCATCCAAGGGGTTACAAATAAGATTGCAAAAATTTTAAGGAAAAATAACATAAACACTCAATTTACAACATGTGGAACTATAAGACAAATGATGAGGTTAGTAAAGGATAACATTGATCGTCAACAACTCAAGGGTGTGTACAAGATTGATTGCTCTTGTGGCAAGAGTTATATTGGGGAAACTGGTCGATCTCTGAAAATAAGACTAAAAGAGCATGCGGCTGATATAAAGAATGAGAGATCCCATACATCAACCCTTGCAGAACACTCGTCCAAAACAAAGCATCATATGTGTTTGAAAGATGCTAAAATAATTGCAAGAGAGGAGAATTATCATAAAAGAAAAATCAGAGAGGCCATCGAAATTATGAAATTTCCTCAGAACCTTAACAGGGACAATGAGAGTGAAATTAGTGGAAATTGACTTCCCCTGATCAGAAAAATAAACCCCTCCAGTCCTTTGGAAGCATAGTATCAGGCTTTTCATTCTAATTAATTAATTAATTTTAATTAAAAAAATAGAA
>APFE031538807.1:3314-13512 GCA_000404065.3 Pinus taeda | reverse complement strand
GTCATACATCAAAACCCCAAAAATTAATATGTGTGTTGAAAATACATCGATGGCTCGTAGGCCTTATACATCCGTGGTTCACAGGCCTCAACAAAGTGGAATGCTAGACCTATGCACTAAACAACATGATGCTCATGGTAGCATGTAACTGCTCGGACTGCGTGAGTTAGCAGTCGGTAGATCTGATCTGATGCCCCCACCATATGCCCTCTGATACTGGCATGGGACATCACCCATCCAGGCATACTCTGGGATCCCATGAGTCAATCCCTGGAGATTCAGCGCGATCTCCTCCTCATTGTCACTTCCCTCCTGATAAGGAGTGACCTCGAACTGCCGAGCGATACGCCTAGCGATCGGGGATATCCCGACAAGGCGTTTTGGTCTAACATCTGCATTCATAAAATCAAAATGTCATGAACACATATATCTCAAAAACAAAAAAAAAAAAACATCGAAAATTAAAATTTTTTGTTTTTACCTCCATCATCATAATCCCCCCCCTTTGGGAGTGACATATCTGGATCTCCATAGAAGTCGGTACTGCTGTAAGGCCAATCCTCCACTATGATCAGTTGTCATCGTAGCCACAAGAAAAAGGCAGGCTTATAGGACATCTATTGGCCCCCAGTAATCCTAGGCATCAACGCACTCCAATGGACCATCTGTGGGTCTCGTGGGAATGGTGGTTCCACCTTAGCCAACTGGTAGTGAAACAATGGAACTCGATCCAGGAAGAAGATCACTAGCATAGACCCGTAGAAAAACTGCTTCAGGTTTCTTGTCTTAGCTTTTGATAGCTAGCGCTTCATGTTGACTTTCATAGCTTCCGCCTAGTTGAAAATAGTGGGTACCGTATAGTCGATAGCATACTGAAACTTTGACTTGTTGGTCTCATGCTACACTTGGGCCCCAACCACTCTGTTGATGGTTAACAATAACACTTTTAACACAAGATCTCGAACAATCATAATCTCGATATTGCCACTTTTTGCTTTGAGTGCTTCTAGGCAATGTTTTGCAAGTAGCATGGTCACACTTGCCCCAATCGGCCTTGACCCATATAGATTGATTGGCTCCCCTCTCCGAGATAGTCCTGTGATGAAATAAATGTCTGAAGTTTCCAACTCCAGCTCTTGGTCACTGATCATGAAAATTTCTCGATTCACGTCCCAAAGACTGATCAGATACCGTAGATATTTGGGTTGAGCCCATAGACCTGGTGTAAGGAAGACTTTGACGAGCCCACAGTTCCTCAAAGCATCCAAGAAATTTGGGTCAACCATTGCTTGAGTGTCAATATCCTCATGCTCGCGTTCCTTCCAATCCACCATTTTTCATGATTTTTTCCTTGCAAAAACCATATAATCAAGTCAATAAACATCTTTGGCGAGAGAAATTTGGATTCAAATGGAAAAATTGAGAAAAAACATGAAAAAATTTTGTTCACAACACCAGTGTGACTGTTTTAAAAACAGTAGTGCCGACGGTGCGGTTGATAGTTTTAGCAACCCCTGATTGACGCAATTCCATGCTTGGAAATTGCGCCGACCGAGGGTTATTTTTTTTTGACAAAACCTCCTCATGAAATCCAAAAAATGGTTAAAAATAGGTGAAATAAGTACTAAAATGGAGCTTAAGGTCTTGGCTCTTACCTGCAATTGACGGCTCGGCGAATGACCTCCCAGATCTCCCACAATCTGCTCTATACAAATTAGGGCACAAGTGGGTAAAAAGCTCTTCACATAAAGGTAAAATGCTAAATGGTAAAAGATAATAATTTTTAACTCCTTTTATTCATTTTTCATGAAATATTAAGGTTTTAAAGTATTTTTAACCTATTTTTCCTTAGAAGTTGGATAATGCATTTACCTTTTAGTGCAGCGACAGGTGATGAATTAGCGATGATGGTATAGGAGTCACATTTCAGCTCTTTTCTCGACTCGTAAAACTCAAATGAAAAGATCGCTGAGTATTTTTTCCTTTTTGACTCGTAAAAGAGAATAAAATGGGGGTTCGCTTTCAAGCTATTTTCCGACTCTTTAAACACAAAAAGATTGCGGAGGTTTTGTCGTTTTGAACTCATTAAAGGCTGTAAAACGTTGTTCACCCAGTATATGTTAACCCCTTTTTCGGGTTGGGATGAACTATTTATGAAAAAGGTACTCCTTGAGTGAAATGGTTAAGCAGTTCTCTCAAGTATCGTTTTCTACCTTTTTGGGCTCGGGAGACACAAATGTACGAAAAGGGACCATGTGGAGTTTTCTTTTCCATGTCATTTTCAAACTCTCTAAATATGAAAAAGATATAGAGTTACACCTTTATTGGACTCGATAAAACATTAAATGACATTGGATTCATTGCCATGACAAATGTAAGCTTCTCCTTCCTAGGGCTCATTAAAATTACTAGGTAGGATTCATCTGAAGGATGAACTTATAGTGAAAGCACATGCTATCCCCTTCAAGCTTGCGATAAAAAATAATTGGGGTACCTGCCAGAAATGGTGGGGGAAAATTGGAAATTCTATCAGTCGTGTCGGTAGCTCACTCTTGAACATGACACTTTCTACTTTGTGTTGGGTTGGGATATCCTCCTTTTCATCATTGACCTTCCTGGGTTGGGCCATTCAATTTTTCCTTCCATTTGATCTCTACCACATTATCATGACCATCGATCCTATGGATCCAAAAGCTTCCAACTCCAGAATCGTGTTGCTGATATGTTCAAGAGTTATTCCCTCTGCAATTACACTGACTCTTGATTCTCTGTATCATCTGAAATCATTTGCATCCCTTTGTCTCATGCCGATGATGTGGGATACATCATGGCCCTCCTTCGACACAGTTGCTTCTTGTTGACTTTAGCTCATTATCCAGGAAGCTAGCTGAGAGACTCCCTTTTGGTACATTAGAGCTTGCACGCCCTAATGGCAAGTTCTTTGCACTCGACAATAAGCTCGCATCATTGGCTTTCGATCGAGTGATTTCATGGGTTTTCGACATCAATTCCTTTATTCACATTCCATGAATTGTGCTACTGGTACCTTGAGATCCATTGTCATTATTGGTGGTTTCTCTTGCGCTTGTTAACGGTTGACATCATTGACCGATAATCAAGTGAATTTCTAGCATTTTTGACTTCAACACATTCATTCACATGTTAGGGGGTCGTTTGGAGTGCAAGACCCTAGGCTAAGATTACACAAGTCCAGGTTGTGAGGCGATGTGACATGATCATGTTGATATACATGTCTCTTTCATATGGATGGTTGCGACCATACCATGAGTTGTTATATGCGATCCTTCTCATTATTGGATGGTTGCAACCATACCTTGGTTTCGTTATGATCCTTTCTTTTGGATGGCTGCGCCCATGCCTTCGATCCGTTTGCATGATTATTCTCTAGATGGATGCATCCATACCATGGTTCATGTATCATTATTCAGAGTTTTCAGTGATGTATATGTATTTATGCTTGCTTGCAGGTTTTCTAATGATGGACTTTAGTTCCCCACTTCCACTTGTAAAGCATTTCACCCCTCACTCTAGTTCGGCCTTCATGCTTTAGGGGGCATCTGTTACTCAGCATTTTTTCAATGTCCTTATACTCCCCGTCCATGAGGACCTCTACAGTAATCCCGACATGCTTTCCCATCATGAAGAAACTCCCAATATGTCCCTCTTCATGATATGAATAATTCCCCTTTGTATAATTTCCCAAGAATCTTCCTTTTATCCTAGTTTACAAGACCGACGTTACTGACCAATTTCCTCCTTGCGTCTATTTGTAGAGATTAAAACTAGCCCTCACACCATGCAGAGAAACTAAGCCCTTTTCCAGTCACGCTGATCCTCCTTTGGAATGTTTTTTAAATATCGAGTCGAAGGTTCCATGTCTAGAGGCTTCGTAACGAAAGTCTGGTAGATGGTTGGGCCGGATGGAACCGAGGAAGTCAGTTTGGGCTCCTTTCCCCTATTAGGATGGAACAAAATCAAGAGATAAGACCTTCTCCCATGATGAGAGGAACCATCTCCCATCCATACAAGCTATACAAATCTCTCTTTTCCCAAGCTAAACTAGTTTTGGAGTGAGTTTGAATGATAAAAAAGTCATCTATAGCTTGTAGCTTTCTAGTGTATGTTTGGGGGAGAATAGTGTGTTTTTGGTTTGGTTTGAGACTAGAGGGAAAGAGGCCTTAAAAATTCCTTTGTTGGGGCTATCCATGAAGTGCTAGCAGAAGTGTGGGAACCCCAATACTTCGAAGGAGACCAACAACGTTAAGGCACCGGTTGTAATCTCTTTCAGATTTATGTAAATACAACTGTTGATTGATTTCCTACATGAAGTGTCATGTTACATCTTTATGGCTTAATGTTCTTTGACCTATTAAGTAGGTTGAATACAATATTGTATGCTATCATGTTTGTTGTTGTTGTTGTTTGCTTGTTTAAGGTATTCGAAGGAAGGAAACAAAAGATAGCTAGAGTGAGGAAGCAGGATTATCACCAAGCAGAATAGCGTTCTAAGAGGTAGGCCGTCTTAATTGACTCTAGCTTAAGGAGATTTTCCATAGATTGTTTTTTTGTGGCTAGACCTGCTCTCTTGGGATAAAGGAATTATTTGTGTCCTCACTGAGAATTTACCTGCACCACACTAACTATTAATGATGGGAATGGGTGGCTTTAGCTTTTTCTCTTTCTTCTTCAAGCTTAAGGATTTGAAAATGTCTTGCTTGAAGAGAAGAGGAAGGATTTTCAGTGATAAATTGCACTAGGGCAAGAGATGTGATTGCTATGTTTATGGGGAGAACTGCTTATTTGCCATAAACTAAAGCAAAAGGAGAAGAACCAATTGAGGCCTTCTGTGTTATTCTATCTACCCAAAGAGAAAATGTCAATGCCTTGTGCCAATTCCTATGATTTTGGTCTATAGTCTGTTTGATGATTCTGATAAGGTTTTTCTTGTTGATTTGGCTAATACATTACCTTGTGGATAATAGTTGGCTGAATATTTCAATTTGAAATCTCTTTTTAAGGCAAATTCTACCATAGCATTTCTAGAAAAATGAGATGCATTATCAAACATTAAAGCATAGGTAAGCCAAAGTTGGTGATTATGTACTGATCAATAAAGTCTGTAATACTTTCTGTGTTAGATACCTTTAATGGGATAGATTCTACCCATTTTATGAAATAATCAGTAGCTGTAAGGATGTTCTTGTGCTGCTTGGAAGAGTTAGGAACGATCTCACCAATTATATCTAATCCCCATTGGTCAAATGGTTGTTGGATATTCATTGGCTGTAATGGGAATGCTAGTTTCATTTCTCTTCCATTTGCGATCTAACAAGTTTTGCATTTTCTTGCATAGTCATGTGCATCCTTGAATAGTGTTCACCAATAATAACTTGCATGCATATTTTGTGAGATGTGGTCTTTCCTCTGAAATGACCTCTAGCTGGTCCATCATGTAACTCCTCCATAACCTTTTGAGCTTCAGGTTTTTCTAGGCATCTTAATAATACTGAATCATAATTTTTTTTATAAATAATACATCATCAATTAATTCATACTGATTTGATTTCAACCTTAAAGAATTCTTTTTTTTGTAATTGAGATGCATAAGAGCATATCCATTCTTTAAATAAAACTTTAAATCAGCATACTGCGATTGTGCATCATTGAGGCTTACTTATGATATTTTCACTTCATTACCTTGGTCTTCTTCTATTGATAAATGGGAAGCTCCAGTTAGCATTCTAAAAAAACCTTGGCCCCTAACAATTTTAGCTGGTCAGATTTCTACGTTGTACTCTTGAAGTGCAGTGACCCAATTTGGTCTTTTCTCCCCCACTTCTCTTTGAATCAATAATTGCCTTACTGTAGGGTAAGGTACTACTATTTTTGTATGAGTTTTGAGGAGAAAAGGTCTGAAGTGTTTTAAGGCTTTAAAGATAGCAAAATCTTGTTTTTCAACAACTGAGTAGTTTAGCTCGGCACCCTATAAATTGGAACTAAAAAAAAAATAGGTGCCTCGATGTTCTGATTGTTTAGCTGTGTTAAAACTGTTGCATATGATGTATCATATGAAAATGTGTATAATACAAAAGGTTTAAGAAAGTCTAGAGATGTTAAAGAAGGAGCATTGATAATAGTTTTTTTTATTAACTCAAATGACTCTCTTTCATTTTTACCCCACTTGAAGACCACATTCTTCCTTATCATTGATTGAAGGGGTAAAACAATCTGTGAAAAATCGGGAACAAATCTTTTTATAAAAATAATCTGGCCAAAGAATGATTGCATGGTATTTTTGTTATGTTGGAGACGAATATTTTAAATTTCTTGGATTCTACCGGGATCAATATAAATTCCTTTCTTGGATACTATGAATCCAAGAAGTTTGCCTTTTGCTACCCAAAAGTATGAGTTTTTGGGATTTAGAGAAATGCCATATTTCTTGCATCTTTCAAAAATATGCTTTAGGTCATTCAAATGATTGTTTATGTTCCTAGAGTAGACTATAATGTCATCTAGCTAAATAACAACTGATTTATTAATCAGACCTTTAAAAGCGATATCCATGGTGCGTTGAAATGTAGCACCTGCGTTCATAAGCCCAAAAGGCATCTTCTGATAAGCGTATGTCCCCCACTTGGTTCTGAATGTTGTCTTTAGTCTGTCATCTAGATGTACAAGACTCTGATTGTATCCTAAAAATCCATCTAGAAAAGACACTAACTCAAAGCCTACAACTGATTGCAATATTTTCTCCATGGTAGGCAAAGGAAAGTTATCCTTTTGACAAGCTCTATTTAAGTTCCTAAATTTAATACAAATCCTAATCTCTCCATTCTTTTTCCTGAACCATATTTGATACCCATTTTAAGTGTTTAATGGGAAAGATTATCTTTGCTTTTAGAAGTTTGTTTAATTCAAATTTGATTTGGCTTTCAAGGTTTGGATGAATCTTTCTAAGCTTTTGTTGAACTGGTTTCTTATTAGAGGTCATCGATATAGTGTGTTAAATTACAGAGGTATCATAGATCTTGACATCTGAATAATCCCAGGCAAAGACAACTTTATATGTTTTGAACAATTTGATGAATGATATCCTTTCTTAGGATGATAAACCAAGACCTAGGTTGATGTTTTGAGGTTTTTCAGATGTAGCTAGGTTTACCACTTCAAATCTCAAGGTAGAACTCTGAGTTTTGGAGTTGGTAATCTTTTTAAATCCGTCTTTCAAATCATAGAGATCTTCCATTTTGACTACAGATTTTGGAATTGGATTTTGATCTTGTTTATGGTTGATTTGCAAGTCATGCTCGTGTTCATCTATGATTTGTTCTTCATAAGATCCTTTTGATATAAGGAAATCAATTATATCAGCATCATTATTAAAGAATCTCCAATTTGTTACATTATCAGGAATGGATGGCCTAAAAATTAACTCTATAGAAAATCTATCTGGACTAAAATCCTCTGAAGGTATAAGCTTAGATGCTACATTGGCAAGTAAATCAACACTTGAATTTTGTAATATGGGGAGTGAAGAAATGTTAAAAGTAGTGAAGTAAGAAGTAAGATTCTGGGCTAGGGATTGATAATGTTTGAGATGCCTAGGCACACAATGGATTGTGTTTCTTACCTATTTAAAAACTATCTCAAAGTCTCCATATACTTGCAAATACTTGACATCAAGGCCAATGGGTTTGTATAGCCCTTGAATTAATGCTTCATATTCTACATTATTGTTAGTGCATTCAAATTCAAGCCTACAAGCTAGCATAGTTTTCTCTCCTTGCGGGCTGATTAAGATACATCCAATACCTGCACCATATCCAGACTTGGAACCATCAAAATAAAGAGTACAGAATAATGAATTATCTACAAGTTTATCAACTACATCTATACATTTAGAAGCATCTTTTTGTGACTTTTTTTCAAATCTGAGATACTACAACATTATCCAAAAAGGGAGATCTTTGTGCATTAAAGGATCCTAAGAATGACTCAGTTGAGTAGTTTCCGAAGATATTATTGGTGAAAGCTATTGGCTCATTTCTCCCTTCGAGATAAGTGACTGTGTACTTCATGAATTTCTCACGATCTACTATGATTTGGTTAGGTTTACCATTGTATGGCAACCACATATGAGACCAATCATTTGCAAAGTATTCATGTAACTTTCAGACCAATCCCTACTTAAAATTAAACCATATAAGTCATGGATATCAACCACTAGAATATCGATTACCTATGAAACTTTTTGGTTGAAGGAAAGCCTAATTGAAATTGATATCATTTCTCTGAGTACCTTGACTTTTGTCCTATCTAGTTGAACTATGTGTACAACAAATTTTTGAGGTGTAATATTTAATTTAGTGCACACAATTCTTGGCATGATATTTGAAGAGGCTCCTGAATCAACAAGGAAATTATGGACGTTTTTGTTAAAAATCTCATAAGTAAGAAGAAATGGAGTATGAGAGATAGATCTGTCACCTTTTAGAACTAGGTCTGTGGGATTTACTTTGTTTGAAGATGAAGGAGGCTTTCCCATATCTTTAGTAGCTTGAGTAACTACAACGGCTGGTAAAGGAGCTACAGGAACTGCTTTTAACTCTCTAAGTAATATTTTATGTTGTTGTTTGAGTTTAGTCAATTCATGTAATGAAATATTTGCTCTCATCTTTTTCATATCTTCGACTATATTGTATTCCACTGTATCAAAGATTACTAAAGTTTTAGAAGCAATTGGAGGATCTAATTGAATAGAATCAATTTGAGTAGTCTTATATTTCTTACTTACTGTTTTCTCCTTTACAGGAGTAGTAGCTTTCTATTTTTGATTTGTTGTTGACGTATCAGTAGAGCTTTCACTTCTTGTTGTTACTGGCATAGCTTGTGCTTCCTCTTTAGTTGGCAGAATAAAATCCCACATTCCATTTAACTCAACCTCTTCCATAGTTTTTGCTTCTTCTTCATTTGCTGAGTCTTCTTCTAGTTCTTGATCGGATTTAGCATTTGAAATAGTATTTGGTGGCTAGGATGTAGAAGAAGGGTTTCTTTTAAATGAGCGAAAAGATTTCTTGGGAGCAGATGATTCTGCAACCTGTTTCTTGATTTCAACCATTTCATTTGACATGGTATTTAGCACCTTTTAAAGGCCTTCAAGGTCGAAAGGGTCCTTTGGAGCTTTCTTTTTTGAATCTTCCTTGAATGTCACTTTCTTTGATTTCCTTTCTTCTATCTGTGATCTCTTTTCTAAGGCAATAATTCTCCTTTTTACAGACAACACTACTTTCATGTTTTCTACAAGGGTGGCCTTATTGGATCTATCAACAAAAATTGTGATATTAGAGGGAAGGGAGGATATGTACCACTCTATTTGTACATCTACTGCAAGTCTAGAGGCAGCTAGGATTTTGTTCAGTAACTTTTTGAATCTAGAGTTGAAGTCTTTGATCCTTTCATCTGATCTTGCTTTTAGGTTGGAAAGATCATTGATTAAATATGCCACGATTCTATCATCACCAAATTTTGCAAGAAATATTTCTTCAAAAGTGTCCCAGGTTCTTATTGAGTCTGCTGTAAAGGAAAAGTACCAGGATCCTGCAGATCCCTGGAGAGTATAAGGAAACAATCTAATAATAACATCTTCCTGTGAAACTCCATTAAGGTTCTGTTGATGCCCCGAAAATCGTTGCATCAACATTGGGGGATAACCTCCTGGTCCGGACCTTAATACAACTCCTTTTCCATTTGGGATGGTGGCTCTGACTGGATATAATGGGACCAGTTTTCCAGAAATGAATAAAAAGGGATGGATGAGTGACTGGTTTTCTAATAAGTGATAATGAATGGATGACTTAATCTATAAGCGAAAACATCAAATGACTATTCTATCACGGGAGGCTTCTATTCTTAAGTGCAACGTTTGATGATCTCTGTTCATCAATAGGCATATAGATGACACTATTCAATAAACATAGACATTCATTTAAATAATAATTGCTTTGTTCAAATAGTTGAACAAAGTAATTAATGAAACATTGTTACACTTCTCTTTTTATATTACTGATACATGTATGATTAGAAGAAAAGCAAGCTATAAACATCCAATAGTGGAAAGTATAAAGAATGCTGTTAAAACACATGCATATATTCAATAATAGCAAGAATGATCAAA
>APFE031538806.1:0-20458 GCA_000404065.3 Pinus taeda | reverse complement strand
GTCGCGAGGTAAGTATTTAAGATCTTTGAATACTTGGATTAAGATGCTCTTGCGTGACATGCGGGTTATGCCATTACCTTGATGTTTGGATATATGTGAAGTGGACGAAGTTTTAGAAAGCAAGCAAGAACAAGTCCTGAATATAGTCCATTGATATGACCTCCTTCAAGTGATGATGAGGGAGCAGCGAGGCTTCATCATAGAGCATTGTCCAATTGATAAGGCAGGGTTTTCTGTGAATACCTCATCCACCCAGCCAAACTCCCCACCTTCACCTCCACAACATACACCTTCACCCACACTTCCACCACCTTTTCCATTGGTCAACATGTCAAATATGATGAAGTTGTTGGTTTTCAGGGGCTTAAGAAGTGAGGATCCAGATCGGTTTTAGTTTTTTGTGAAGGCTGTATGGATAACCCAAAAAATTACAGATGACAATATAAAGAAGGTGCAGTTGGTTACCGCTCTGCGGGATCACGCGCTAACATGGTACATTAAGTACTGCATTGATAACCTATTGGCATCATTTGCAGACACTCAAACTACTCTGAAAAAAGAATTCGGTAAGCCTAAGTCTGAATTGCGATCAGTAATTAGATTTAAGGAAATCACAATGAGGCTCGGCAAAATGCCCTGGGAATTAGATCAAAGATTGAAGTTCCATATCCGTGAAGCTAATATGAACCTCACAGATAGTTAGCACCGCGAATGGTTTGTAGCCTCGCTCCTACACCACCTAAGGGTTGCTTTATCGCAGCAAAAGATAGGAACTCAGGTGGAGGCCCTGGAAATTGTGATGAGTTTCAATAAACATCTATTTAGGATGCTTATTTGGGGGTTCAAAAGATTCATGTGGAATTTCAAAACCTCTACTTGGAGTTGCAAAGTTTGAAGAAGGAAAAAGTGGCTCAGTTGGAGGTGCGCAAAGAGGGTTGGCGCCTCAAGTGTAAAAGGCAGGGGCATGACAAAGATCATCGCCCTATCTCCGCGAACTATATTACAAGGGGAGGGCCAATGTCCTTGATGCAGGAAGCTCAAGAAGGACCAAGTACAGGGCCCGTGCTATGGTGCGCTATTGGTCAGGTGGATGGAAAACATGTAACGAACAATTGCCACTTGTTGCAAAAATTCATTCAAACACCCCAACAATTATTCTGTGATTTCTGTAAATTGATGGGCTGCAATGAACGCCATTGTCATAGCTACGAATTAATGATGGACATAATGTCTGCATATTGAATGCAAGTAGAAAGTTGGCCTCCAATTCAGGGCACTGGGGAAGCGCACAGAGGATATCAAGGCCATGGACGAGGAGGAACTGGTAGAGGTCAAGGACAAGTTATTTGCTATAATTACGGAACACCAGGACACTGCGCATGGGAGTGTACAAACCAGACACACCCGTCATGTCGATACTGCACTCAGTTTGACCATGCAATAGAAGAATGCCCTATATTGATAGCTAAAATGAAGGATAAGAAGGTGCAGCCTCAACAACCTACCAAAAATTTATAGATGATGAGGGCCGACCCCCGCGAAGAGGATCCCAATGTGAATATTGTGTTGTGAAGCATAATGATGACTGGTGATGATAAAGGGAAACGACATGAAGAAATTGAGTGGGTCTACAAAGGCTCCAGAAAAGGAGGTTGGATTTGATCTAGATCGCGCGAAGGAAACATTCATGGAAGTGAAGAAAATCTTTGCTGAGGCCTCTACCTCAGGAAGTCAAAACAAACTATCAAATACCAGCGTGCTTATAAAGGTTGACTCCTCTGTGCTTACCACATTCTTAGAGACTTGTATGAAACTATTGTGTGATAGCAAGGCTTTAAAAGGGCTACAAGATTTGATCAACAAATGTGATAGTAAGGATAATTCTTCTGATGGACCTTGCGTAGTCAGAAAGATTAGTAAGCATAAGGAAAGAACAAGGTGTGAGATGAGGCTTACTGCGCAAGAGACTATGAGATGGACCAAGTTATTCTGGATTTGAGGCTTAACGCGAATGTATTTCCTAAGAAAACTTGGGAGAGGATGGGGAGACCTATGCTGTAGTGTTCTCCGATTCAACTGAGGATGGCGAACCAGCAGAAGATTATATCTATGGGCCGATTGCATGGGGTTTTCGTAGATATAGAAGGTGCGAGCACACTGGCTGATTTTGAAGTAATAGAGATTGTTGATGATAACAATCCATACCCCACACTCCTAGGAATTGATTAGGCTATCTATATGAATGGGGTCATCAATTTGAAGAAGCAGATAATGTTTGAGGTAGAGGACGAATGACTTGTTGTAGAGTTTTCTGAACCCAATGTTTCGGACTACCAAGTGAGTCCATCGTCAGGGGAGGATGCGTCAATAGATATTCCTATGATCTTAATGATGTATCCAAGAGCTATAATTAGGGTATATATAAGTTATTAAACAAAAGAAATAAGAAAATAGGTCAGCTCTTATCTTTTTATTTAATTAATTAGTTAAATTATTTATTATTATTATTATTAATTGATTAATTAATTTATTCAAGGGGATAACTTAATTGATTAATTTTATTATTTATAGAATTAATTATTATGTTTATTAATTCTATTTTAAATAATTGGTTCAATTGATTCATTAATTTGTTTAAATAATAAATTAATTTGTTTGATTAATAAAATTAATTAATTTAATTATTAATTCTTTATTAATATGTTTATTCATTTATTTACATATTATTAATTTATTAATTTTATTAATTTATTAATTAATAAGTTTATAGGGATAAATTAATTACTTATTTTTCTATTTCTTGAATTAATTATTAGGTTTAATACTTTTATGAAATTGCTCCACCTTGTACTACCATTGGACCCTGCACAAGGACCGCGCTTTACTGAACTAATCCGTGACTATGAGGAGAGCGATGATGATTTGGATCAGATCTATAAAATAACGGCGCGAGACCAAGACTGGGTTAATCTGAAAACTAATGTATGAATTTCATGGGACGACGAAATTTTTTGTACTTCGAATTCAAATGAAGATTTGGCACATTAGCAAAACAGGCTACATGAAGTATCCACATTGCGCTACAACATGATGACCAAATCTTTATGCTGTGTGTCATCATATGTAAGAAATTTTCCTTATTATTATGGTTTAAGTGATGTGGATAAATTTTTTTATGCTTTTGAAAGAGAATTTTTAGAGGATTACCGTTTTCAGGCGTTGGACTGGGCACTATGCGCTACGCCTGCTCGGTGGTGGAGTATGCACAAAGACAACCGAGTGGCACGACTCCAAAAGAATGATGAGAACGTGGTTGGTCGGCCTAAAGTACGGGTAACTAAGAAGTATGATGGGAGAATGATCTGCATGATCACTTGGCTAATTGGGCTAAGGTATATGGAATGAAGCTGCAGCTAAAGTGGGTGCATTTATTTTGTCACACTCTGGACATAATCCCTATGAACTGGTATTTGGAGACGGAGCTCTGCCAATGCACTGCTTAATGGGATGTGTTAAGAGAAGGGTTTGTGAGAACATTCAGCTTTGAATATGGGTTCGAAAGCATTGATGAGGCCTTGGAAGAGGTTAAGACAGTGATCTTCAGAATATGCAGGATCCTTTGGAATTGATTCAACCAGATTGGAGCACCTAGCTGCGCCATGTGCTAGAGTGCTATAATGTGACTACTGAAGGAGAGGATGAGGATCCAAGGAATATGAACATCCCAGAAACAGAAGGTCACCGTGAGGTAGAGGGACCACAGGTAGAGAATCCAGACATCACCATGCCATTGAAAACTAGGCAAGTAAACATTGGCACAGAGTTGGAGCTGAAGTATGCAAAGATTGGGGATTACTAGGATGATGCTACAATAGATAAAGTCATTGAGTTTCTCTGTGAATATCAGGATTTGTTCCCTACAAAATTTTCAGACCTAAGAGGAATCATAGGCAATTTGGGAGTAATGAAAATAACTCTAAAACCGAACGTGAAGCCTGTTAACCAGAGGCCATATTGCCTTAATCCCAAATACAAGGAAAAGGTCTGCTTGGAGTTGGAAAAGATTCTTGAAGCAAGTATTATTGAGCCCGTGGAGGAGTTTGATTGGGTGAGTCCAATGGTAGTTTAGGAAAAGAAGTAGAAGGATGAAATAAGGATTTGCATAGATCTCAGAAAGCTTAACGATGTCTGTGTCCATGATCTCTTTCTGACACGTTTACTGATGAAGTACTAGACAGTGTGGGAGGATAGGAGGCATATTCCTTCACTGATGGGTTCTCTGGGTACCATCAGATTAAGATCGTGCTAGAGGATAGGAGTAAGACAACATTCATGACAGAATGGGGTTGTTTCCAGTACATAGTAATGTTGTTTGGAATTAAGAATGTGCCGCCAATATTCTCTCGCGTAGTCATCGTGACTTTCAAAAAGTTCATTCACAAACTCTTGGAGGTCTGTTTTGATGACTAGACAGTGTTTGGACTAGTCAAGCACCATGTAGACAATCTGTGCTTAATCTTGGATACGTGGTGAAGGTATCAGATTTCACTGGAATTGAAGAAGTCATTGTTTTGTGTCCCCTTTGGGATTTTTTTGGGTCATGTGGTATGCAGGAAAGGACTTATCATGGACCCTACCAAGATCACTAAAATAATCAGTTTGGAAGCCCCAGTGAGTGTTAAACAACTGCACGCAATGTTGGGCCATACCAGGTATTATTGAAAATTCATCAAGGCTTATGCTTAGATTACTGTGCCCATGGAAAAGTTGTTAAAGAAGGATGTTGCATTATGTTGGAATGAAAAATGTCAGTGCAGTCTTGATGTCTTGAAGGAGAAAATGGTTCTCGCGCTGATCTTGGTCTTCTTGAACTGGAAGAAAGAATTTCATGTACACGTTCATGCCTCGTGTATTGTCTCGGGAGCAGTGCTAACACAGGTTGGCGAAGAAGAAATGGATCACCCTATAGCATTTAGCATAAAATTGTCAAAGGCTGAGAAGAATTACTCCACAACAGAGCGACAAGGATTGGCTATGGTGTACGCACTCCAAAAGTTTAGGCACTATCTGCTATGCAGACATTTCAAGATGTACACAAACCATGCTACATTGAAGTATCTATTCAATAAACCTGCATTGGGGGGGGGGAATATGTAGGTGGATGTTGTTGTTTCAAGAATATGATTTTTAAGTAATTGTGAAGCCAGGAAGCTTGAATGTAGGCCCTGACCATCTATCGTGCATTGAAACAGGAGAGGAGGCTACTAATTTGGAGGAAGGGTTGGCCAACGCATAGCTCTTTGTAGTGCACGTAGCGGATAACCACTTCACGGATATTATCCACTTTCTGACTACAGGGACAGCTCCAGAAGGATACACCAGCCAACAAAAAAGTAGTTGGTAGTGCACATGGTAGATTTCTCTGTAATTGCCAGACATTTATATAAGATGGTATTAGATGAGATACTTCGACATTATGTGCCCGATTTTGAATGAAATAGTATCCTCGTTGAAGATCATGGAGGAGCTGTGGGAGGACATTATGCAGGGAAAGCAATAACACATAAGGTTTTGTGTGTTGGGTTGTGGTGGTTGACGCTGCATAAAGACTCTAAAGCATATTGTGAGACATGTGACGCATTTCAGACGACGGGTAGGCCATCGTGAAGGATGAGATTCCTCTGAATCTGCAGGTGTCATTGCAATCATTTGAGAAACGGACCATTGATTTTGTAGGACCAATTCAGCCCCAAGGAAAGGAAACAAGTGCACGCTACATCATCACAACGACAAAATATTTGACCAGATGGGTAGAGGCATAGTCTGTGAAGGAGTGTACAGGGGAAATAATGAAAAAAAAATTGTTTGAATATGTGTTGACCAGGTTTGGTTGCTCGAAGGTATTAATGAATGATTGCGGTAAACATTTTATTAATGAAATAATCAGCGCGTTGAAAGAGGAGTTCCAGGTTTACCATCAGAAGAGTACGCCATATCATCCTCCGGCCATTGGAACAGTTGAGGATTTCAATAAGATATCGGAGAATACGCAGACGAATATTTTCAACATGCAATGAAATGATTGGGACGTGCATGTACCAGTGGTGTTGTGGGCATACAGAACTAATTGCAAAAAGTTAACAGGTTAGACACCTTTCCGATTGGTTTATGGTGTAGAGTCTGTAATGTCGATGGAATATGTCACACCAAGTCTACGCATAGCGGCTTTCATAGGAATTGTGGACCACAGAGCCTTAGAAGAATGGCTCGCGCAACTAATGGAGCTCGAGGAAGATAGGTTTTTGGCTGGATTCCATCAATAGGTTCAAAAGGAGCATGAAAAAGCTTGGCATGATAGACACATTAAACTGCACACCTTCAAGGTAAATGATTTAGTTTTCCTATATGGCAGTAAGTTTGCTAAGTTTCCAAGGAAATTTTAGATGCACTGGCTAGGGCCATATGTCGTCAAAGAAATTGCAGATGGTGGCGCAGTTCAACTTGCAATGTTGAATGGAGAACCAATCCTGGGAAGGGCAAATGCAAGCCAGTTGAAGCTATACACAGGGGATCCAGCCCAATGACTACATGACGACAATACCATCTTAGTACTCCAGGAAATTGCAAGGGAGCGGAAGACTATAAACTACACTACTAGGTGGATGGAACTACATGACAAAGGGGCTGCGTGGAGGAGGGTGATGTCACAGTGTCAGCAGATGCACAACAGGAGTTGTGCTATGATGGGAGATACCATGCAACACACTAGAAAATGACCGTTACTGTCACTATTCATGATTTGACATCCAGGAGATCTTTCGTGGTTAACAAAAACCTCCTTCGGTTTTTCAAAATTACTTTCCAGTTGTTGTAAAATGGCACCGCACTAAAATGACTAAAACAGTAAAAAATATGAAAACTTTGCTTTGTTTTAATGTGGGCTCAAAATATCACTGTATATCTCCCACATAGTAGCACTTGTGCATAAATGAAGGAGGTATTTGTTGTTTGGTATGTGATGGACAAAAACCTCTTTCACTTTTGAAAAATTCCTTACCATTATTTCAGAATTAATCTTGTAGTAAACTTGTCATTGTGTGCAGCAATTGACCTCAAAACATGCATAACCAAGAATCATTCATTCATTTTGATCATATCTTTTGATCTAGAAACCGGTTACAGGAGTGCGAGAGTGTGATATACCGTTCGAAATATTTTCTAAGCTTCTTCTGATGGAAATACTTAGGATATGATTTGCACTGAAGATCATGTGCAGAACATCTCTAAAAACTAGACATAGTAAGAGCCCATTTTTATCCCTGGTGACAGGTTGCAAAGACTTGAAATAATAGGGAGGATCAATATTGGAGAATAAATGACCCCTAATAACCTGGGACAAAATGTGTCAGCTAAAAATGAAGGGAGGATTGGGTTTACGAGACCCTGCAACGATGCCCATGGTGTTGGGGCCAAGATTTGGTGGAGATGACTTCAAGTACTGATGGATCTTGAGAAAAATAGATGGAGATGAATATATTCACCTACCATAACCCCTCAAAATTGATTAAATTGAGTTTTTCTACCTTGAGATCCTCGATTTGGACCCTAGCAAAGAAGGGTATGGGTTTGATTAGAAAATACTACTTATTGGAAGTAAATAATGGGAGGTTAGAAATGTTTGGGAAGATTCGTGGAAACAAATCCCAAAGTTTGGAAATTAAGTTGATCTTAAAAAGCTGGGAATACAAATTAAAACCTAGGGAAGAGTAAAAATAAAGGATTAGTGGAAGGAGGGTAAGCAACAGCAATGGTGGCGCAAATGGATGATTCCAGAAATTGGAATCATAAACCAATGGAATAAATATGGTGTAACTTTTGGAAGTAAATACAAGAGTCTATGGATTCCTATCCCACTTAAATATGACAAGCTTAGATGGGGTTATCACCCCAAGGGAACCTTCTCTGTTAAGGAAGTTTATCATCTAGATGCAGTTCATCATAATTAGAAAGTAGAGGATGTATAAATAAAAATTTGGAAACAACATTTATGGCCCAAAGTTTCAATATTTATATGGTTCTTAATATAGAATAAGCTTCTCACATGGGACAATATTCAGAAGAAGAATCTCCAGTGATCCAGGAGGATCTCGTCAGATTAGTTGCATAGGTTCATCGTCAGTGTTCAGTGTCATCGTCAACAATTCAGTCCGGTGTCGTTCAGTTTCAATAGTGTTGGCTATGGATTAGATTTTTCAGGTGATGTTTGTGGTTTTACATGGTGTTAAGCTGATATGGTCTGTACCTGGTTGTTGACAAGTGTTCATCATTAGTTTCGCCAGGGTGATCATCGGCGTGGGGTTTGTCATCCCTTTTGTAAGGTTTGATTGTCGACATAGGTTTTCGTCCTGGGATGTTGGTACAAATGTCACTTTGTGACGAAGAGATGTACATAGGTTATTTTAAATCAAAATGATGTAAGACCTAACTTAATACATTATAAACCTATGTTACAAAATTAATAAATTAAACTTCACCTAGCACCTAAGCCATGCATTAAAAATGCATTAAACCTAAGCTCTAGACCTAAACCCTAAGTTCTAAATCTATCAAACAAAACTATGACATTAAACCTAACTCTAAACCCACTCTCGACCTTTACATATTAAAAATCAATCCAAAAACATTAAAAAACAAATGACACAACTAACCACCATCCCTAACTGCCGCGGGACCGCGACTCATGTGAGCGGAGTCAATCAGCGGGGTTAGCAGTTAACCGTCACATCAACCAAGACCGCGGGCCTTCACTGTGTGGAGAGTTAACATGGACTCTAGTAATGTGAATAGGCAATTGTAAGGTGGAGGTTAGCATTGACCGTCGAGCTTGAAACCGCATCAGAAACCATTGCCATGTGAACAAACTTTGATACCCGATAGGGTTAGCCTTAACTGCGGTCCCTAACTGCATCGGAACCACAGCGGAACCGCTGGGCTATAACCGCGGGTTAGAAATGATGGTGACATGTGCTGCCAATGCTTCCTCCACCCTGTGACATGACAACTAATGGTTTTGGCTTTAATATAAGTCATTTTTGGGTTTTGGTTGTTGGTTTTGTTCCAAACTAATTCGAATACCATGTAACCTTATCCTTAAGGTGGAAAAACATGGTAGGACCAAAACCAAAAACCCAAACTTCAGCCAAATTCATGCCAAGTTTAGTCCAGAGTAGTTTGAATTTATTTGCAGGCCTATAAGAGGTAGTTTTTGTTCATTGAAGAGAAAGAGAGTTGTTTTGGATTTTGTATGCAGGTTTTGGAGGTCATAGTCATTTTTGTTTTCAATGTAACAGGAGCATCCAGAATCGGAATTAGGAACCATGATAGGCATTGGAAATTTGGTTCATAAAGTTATCCTTTGACAGTGACCAGAAGTGCCTAAGTGCACATTCAATTCGGTAAAATTGTTGTGTAATCATCCTCTTATGTTTCAATCCTAATAAAGCAATCACCCATCTTAAAAGCGAACCCGGAGACGTAGTCCATTAGGGACAAACTCTGTAATCAATTTTGTTGTCTGGTATTGCTTTGTTTTTGCTATTTTCACTTTTTTTATCAGCTATCATAAAGTCTTTCTTCTTAAGTAGCTCTCTCGGTTTCCACACTTTTCGTTAACATTCTATTCATTAATGGCTAATCAATTCTACATCAATTTTAACTTATGATCATTTAAGATAATATAACTTGGTATCAGAGAAGGTTGTGTTTGTATAATTTTCCACTAAATGTTAACGAGGTCAAAGTCACAACATGGAGAAGGAATCCTTGAGCAGATTGATCTAGAGATTAGAAAGCGACGAGTCGTTCATAAGTCGACAATGACAGGATCTGATGCAAGTGAAAACACTGAAACTAAGATGAGTGATGAACAGTTTCAGCAAGCATTCTTGACTATGCAATAGATGTTGGGAGAATTGTATGAAGACAAGAAGGCGAGAGATGCAACTTCTTCTTCAAAGACATCGAAGAAGGAAAAAGGTAAAGGCAAGGCTGATAAACCACCTTCACCTCCATCATCTCCATCATCATCTTCTTCTTTCTCTTCTTCCAGTGCAGAATCTGAAATAGAAAAGAAACCTAAGAAAACATATCTTTTGAAACTTGATGTAAAATTTGAGTTACCTATTTATGATGGTGAAATGAATCCTGAAGAGTTAGATAACTAGATTAAGCAGTTATAAGTGTATTGTCGTATTTAGAACTTTTCTGATGATAAAACGAAAATTCAGTTAGCTACACTTAGAATGGGGGGAACAACTTTAATCTGGTGGGAAATTAAAACTCAGACAGATGTAAAGCGAAAAGGAAAAGTCATATCTTGATGGTCTAAGTTTTTAAAAGCTCTTAGGAAACAATTATATCCTGTAGGATACATGCAACAAGTTGTTATTGATTGGCAGCATTTGAGGAAAGGTAAAAGGCAGAGTGTTCAGGAGTTCACTCAGGAGTTAAGAAAGAAAGCATTGGCACTTGGTATTTCATTGGATACACGTGAAAATTTATTAAAATAAATCAACAATTTACATTCATATTTGCAACATACATGATTGATGTTTAACCCTGATGATTTTGATGAAGTGTGTGTTCAAGCCATACATATTGAATGAGGTGGAAGATCATTCAAGTTTTCATCACAGTCATCCAAAGAGTTGGAAATGAAAGATTCCAATGATAGTAAGGGGAAGAATAATTCGAAGAGAAATAAATCAGCAATATCTCAGAAGGAAAGACCTACTTGTTCTCATTGCTAGAGAATCGGTTGTGATGAATCTAAGTGTTGGAAACTTCATCTAGAACTTAAGCTGAAAAAGTTCCTTATGGAGAAGGATGAAAAGAAGACAATTGCAGTAGTCCAACAAGATCTAGGTTCAGATTAAGGTGATGAAAGGAGGATAACTACTATGGTTACGACAAGTAAAACTTCTGACACTGGTTCAAGTTTGAAAAACTATTGCATCTTCATCAAACATAAATCCTTCAAATGAGGATAAAAGAGTTGAATTGTTTAACATAAGAATAACTTCTAAGCACACAAAGATAAAATAATGTTTGACAGTGGATCACAGGCAAATTTAATATCTGAATGCTTAGTTAAGAATTTGGGTTTGGAAACACGAAATCATCCAAGACCTTACCCATTAGGATGGCTAAATAAATCAATTTAGATAAAAGTCACAAAACAGTGTCAATTAAGATTTTCCATTACAGCTAATTACATTGATGAAATGGAATTAGTTGTTGTTCCAGTAGACATATGTGGAGTTGTCTTAGGAAGTTCTTATCTTTATGATCGTGATGCAGTATTTTACAGGAGAGAACATAATATCACCTTAAGAAAGACGGAGTTGAATTTATTGTCAGGGCACATCAAGGTAAAAATCATTTGAATATTAATGCTAATCAGATGAAGCGATTAATAAGTTCAAATAAAATATTTGGAATCATGTGTGTAAAGGAACAAGATAAGAAACAACATGATTTTTGTTCAAGCTATGAGACTCAGCCTAAATATAGTTTGATCAAAGAGATAGAAACTATTCTACTTATATGTAAAATCAAACATCTTACTCATAAGTAGGTAATACCGCATGAATTACAGTTTGTGCCTAAAGCTCCTCTTCCTAATGTCAAGATGAATCAATTCAGTCCAAGTTTGGAAATTAACAATTACAGGGATACATGACAATATTTGGGAAAGTTAGTGTTAAATTTCTCTTATATTGTGTCACGATTTCATGTTTCGAACAGTTTGGAAACCTCTTTTCAAGTGGAGAGGAAGCCTATTTGTTTTCTTATGAAAGACTTTTCTAAAGCAGTGTCAAAATATCTAATGGGAACTAATGCATTAGGGAAAGTGCTAATCAATGGAAACATCATTTAATGAATAAGGAAAAAGTGATTCAAACAAATCAAAAGCTAATTCAATACTTTCTAAGACAAACTAAGTTGAAACAATTTTCACCTTACAGTTTGATGGGATTATGGCAGAAAATTCACTTAGTAATTAGGAAGCAGGAAAGTATGTCAAGTCAAGTAGCTATTTTGATGTCAAAAACATCTTTGTTTGTCTCCGTTATTCAAAAAAATAGATTTTTAATACATATTCATGGTATTTCGTGGAAATAAATCAATTGCCATGTTCATATAATAGGTTGTTTGACCATCGTCGCAAGTTGTTCATACTGCAGATGGATGGAACAGGTCACCAAATCAAAATGTGTCATGGTCAGCATCATCAGGGTCATCACTTGGAGGTGATTGATAGAATATATTGGTACACCATCAAGACAAGGTAGAAAGTGAGGGAGCTCTACCCTCATCGACTATTTGTTTAGTCAAACTTTTTTGGTCCAAAAGATTTCAAGTGGAGAGGGTTGATCTAGGAGGATCTCATTAGATCAGTTTCACAGGTTCATCATCATCAACAATTTAGTCTAGTGTCGTTCAATTTCGATAGTGTTGGTTATGGATCAGATTGTTCAGGTGATGTCTATGGTTTTACATGGCATTCAATTGATATGGTGTTTACCTAGTTGTCGAAAAGTGTTCATCATCAGTTCCACCAGAGTGATGATCGATGTGGGGTTTGTCATCCCTTTTGTAAGGTTTGATTGTCAACATAGGTTGTTGTCCTGTGATGTTGGTACAAATGTCACTTTGTGATGAAGAGATGTACATAGGTTATTTTAAATCAAAATGATGTAAGACCTAGGCTAATACATTATAAACCTATGTTACAAACCTAATAAATTAAACTTCACCTAGCACCTAAACCATGCATTAAACCTAAGCTCTAGACCTAAACCCTAAGTTCTAAACCTATCGAACAAAACTATGACATAAAACCTAACTCTAAATGCACTCTCGGACTTTACATATTAAAAATCAATACAAAAACATTACAAACCAAATGACACAACTAACCACCATCCCTAATTGTAGCGAGACCGCGGCTCATGTGAGCGGAGTCAACCCGCAGGGTTAGCAGTTAATCGTCGCATCAATCAAGACCAAGGGCCTTCACCTCACGGAGAGTTAACATAGACTGTGGTAATGTGAATAGGTAGTGGTAAGGCGGAGGTTAGCATTGACTGTCAGGCTTGGAAACCACATCGGAAATCGTTGCCATGTGAACGAACTTTGATAGCCAACAGGTTTAGCCGTAACCATAGTCCCTAACTGCATCAAAACTACAATAGAACCACCAGGCTATAACTGCGGGTTAGCAACGACAATCACATGCGCTGTCAGCGCTTCCTCCACCCGGTGAGATGACAGATAATGGTTTGGGTTTAATATAAGTTATTTTTGGGTTTTGGTTGTAAGTTTTGCTCCAAACTAATTCGAATACCATATAACCTTATCCCTAAGGTGGCAAAACATGGTAGGACCGAAACCAAAAACCTAAACTTCAGCCAAATTCATGCCAAGTTTAGTCCAAAGTTATTTGAATGTATTTGTAGGCCTATAAGAGGTAGTTTTTGTTCATTGAAGAGAAAGAGAGTGGTTTTCGATTTTGTATGCAAGTTTTGGAGGTCATAGTCGTTTTTGTTTCCAGTGTAATAGGAGCATCCAGAGTCAGAATTGGGAACCCTGACAGGCATTGGAAAGCTGGTTTAGAGAGCTATCCTTTGATAGTGCCCAAAAGTACGTGTGTGCACATTTAGTTTGATAAAATTGTTGTGTAATCAACCTCTTCTATTTCAATGCTAATAAAGTGGTCACCAATCTTGAAAGCGGACCCGAAGACGTAGTCCATCAGGGACAAACACTGTAATCAATTTTGTTGTCTGGTATCACTGTGTTTTTGCTATTTTCACTTCTGTTATGCATCTTACTTATGTTTTATCAGCTGTTGTAAAGTCTTTCTTCTTAAGAAAATCTCTCAGTTTCTGCACTTTAAGTTAACATTCTATTCCTTAATGGCTAATCAATTCTACATCAGCTTTAACTTATGATCATTTCAAATCATCCAGAGACCCTCCAATTTCCATCTCTATTTACAAAATAACAAAAATTTGGAGCATCTTTTTAGCCTCTTATTTCTCTAATGGTATTTGGAAAAAGATGGGGGATTGCCTCTTTATATCATATTGGATTCCAAAGAGTCCTCAGAACATTATAAGAGGCTGGATAAGGCAATATTTTTACAAACCTATCCTTAATTGAATTTGGAATATCGCCCCTGGTTTCCTCCTCTAGGGCATCTAGAAGGAACGAAACCAAAGGATATTCAAAGGGGATGCATCATTAATGGAATTCATATGGAACACCTTTGTCAAAAATGTTAAGAAAATGATTATTGCACTAAAATGGTTAGCCCAAGGTTGGTGGATTTTAGGAGGCGAAGCTAGGCTTATGCAAGAATGGATCCCTCTATCCTTGAGGGTCTCTCTGTCATAACCCCTCACCTGTGGTTGTTTCTAGCCCAACTATTTGGTGCCACCCCTTGCTCCATTCATGAAACTCAATTTTTATGGTGCGACTAAGGTTAACCACGACCTTATTGGTTATTGAGGTATAATTAGAGACCATACATGCAAGCCCTTGTTCATATTTTTAGGGAAAATTGGTATCAACACAAATAATGTAGCAAAGGTATCAAGAATAATAATGGGGTTGGAATATTCCCTTAATAAAGGATTCCAAATTATCTAGGTAGAAAGGGAATCCCCGATTATCATTAATATGGTATACATATTACGAGCAAGGTCCCACATCCACAAGGTATTGAGAAGTTGGAGATCGAATTCCATGTTAGAACATGTTGGAAAACTCATTTCCAATACACTAAATCTCAACTTGTTCCTTATAAGGAACACAAGAAATAAGGTTGTAGATATATTAGTGAACTATGGATGTCTGGAAATGTTTATACCTTTGAAAATGGCATAGGAACTTTTTCCAGTGTTTCCTATTAAAAAATCCTGCTGGAAGATGATTTAGGAAGATTTTCCCTCTCTCGGATGGGGTGACTAGTGGAGTGGGTGTGGGGTGGGGGGGTGGGGTTGCCACCACCCCAGTTGACCAATAGGCAAGTGGATGTTGCACATGCCCCTGAAAAATTTCTAACATAACATTACAACATCTCTATCATGCTGAGTTGGAGAAGAGCTCTTGGCAAAATAAGACTTACACGACAATTGCATAAAAATACTTTGAAAAACACTTTTTCAATTAGTCATTAACTATACCCTTTTAATTTATTTTTTGACATTTAGAATTATTAGGGATTTTTTGTGTTTTTCTTTTTATAATTTTAATTTTATTGTTTTTGTATTTATAATAACACTTCAAATGTTTTTTTTTTTTGAACTGGAAAGATTATTTTTGGTGGCATAATAAAGAAAGGTTGAATTCTTGCTCAACCACAGTTACAAAGTTCAAGAGAAATTCAAGGAATGAGTGGTACCCACTCATGGATATAGAAACCCCATTACATGTTGTAGTTGATAGATTTTTCAGGATCTCAACAATTCCCTTAACTACTATCCTCTTGTTATAGATAGATATGGTCGACGGCTCCCCCTTCCATTTATTCGATCAACGCTACATTGTTTCCATGATTGGTGGATTCATGGGATATAGGGAGAGGGTGGCCCCTCTCTTTAAAACTCCTTATTATAGCCATACTCCAACATTGAATTGAAAATTGACCAAGGACAATTGACCCCTTAAGATATAAAAGGCCTCCAACCTTTCAAAATAAATGAGATATAGCTTGATTCGTGCCCAAAGGATGTGATAAGGGTTGAAGGTGCTAGATTGGATTTTTATCAATTGGTTAATGACCAATTTGAATCCTCGATCACCTTGAGTTGCATTAAATTTTTGGAAATTGCTAGATTCATCCCCATCCATAAAGCCAATTTTTATGCATTGTTGTTAGTAGTAGTCCATTATCCCCAAGAAAAGGTGGATTTTTCTTGTTCATCTGGGAAAATGATGACTCCAATTTCTCCTACAACCCATAGTTTTCCTTTAGAGACTCCATCAAAAAAGAGTGTGGGAGTTTTTTTATTTTAATAACCAATTGTCTTTGAGAGTCACAATTTTCCTCTTGCTGACCCTCCTAGTTTTTTAACACTAGATAAAGAATGGGTACTAATTTTAAAAGTTTTTATCCGACTCCTTTATTCCTCGGTGATATCTTCCAACAGTGAGGTGGGGGTGGGGGGGGGTATTATTTTGAGAGAGGGATTCCAACAATAATCACATTGCTTTGAAAGTTTTTTAACCTTGAGTTTCCATTTGTTCGTGGAGTATAACCTAATTGCAGGATAACTAGAGCTTCCAACATATAAAATTTAATAGATTTTTCCATACTCTATGCATGGAATTTTTGGCTTGAAGAGATTTTGGGAAGGAATTTTTCTAGTGTAGGAAAATTCCTTTCCATGATAAGGTATGTGAATGACATGAACTACATCAAATAATTCTATCTTCCAAGTAGCGAGAGAGTAATCACAATGGAGAAAGAGATTATTGGTTCTTTCAACATGATATTGATAGAGGATGCATTAGGAGGGACCAACAATTCCTTTCTTTTGAAGGTTCTTTGCTGTTAATATTTTGTTTTGTGCCAGTTGGGAACACATTTTTTTATTATTGTTGGGAGACTGTTATCCTTCCATATTTCCTTCCAAAAGGGAGAGGGAGTGGATGTAGAGATATCTCTCAAGAGAATTTTGTATCCCTGCTTCACTTGATATCCTTGGCTTACATTTCTCCAAATATAGGTGTCTTTCTGATTTACATCCACATGGGTGACTCCATTCATATAGGCTATGATTTTATTTCTTTGGTCGACAAGGTGCTTAGGAATTTTTTGAAATCATCCGCCCTTCCAAAATTCTATCTCTTTCATTCTAGTGCAATATGTTAGCTAAATTTCTCCCTCCTTGATTCATCATCCATTGCATGAGATTAGAGAGATCCTCGTGAGAGGAGATACTTCTTGTATGAGAGAAAGAGTCCTCCCAAATTAAAATTTCTTTACCATTTCCAATGTGCTAGCCTAGATGGTTCAGGATAAGAGGGGCCATTTATTGACATAATTCCCATATGGTTGAACCTCTTTCATACTAGAGTGAGATGTAAGGGTGAATATTGGGGGAGTCATTAAAATATTTCTGGATCAGACTAGATTGCCACCACACACCTAGTTTCTCTAGAAGACTCCTGATATTCTTGGCTTTGAGTGTGATATTCAAGAGATGGGGATCTTGTATACCAAGGACCCACTTGAGATTTTGTGCTCTTACAATGTTCCAATTTACCATGTGTATCTTTTTATCGTTTCCATTCCCACCATGCCAGAGGAATTTTTTGAGAAGGATACTTAAATTATTTTTGAGACTAGCCAAAGCCAACAATCTTGAACACTGATAAATTGGTAAGGAGGTCAGAATCAATTTGATCAACACTAGTCTCCTTGCAGTGTTCCCATGCATCACATTTATTTTGTATTTTAAGAATAAATCCACCCCATTCCCTTGGTGAGGTAGTGCCCTCTTATATGGGAATACCCATATATCTAAATGATTTCCATTTACCCAAGAAGGGGAATTCCAAGACTTGGGAAATAGCTCTCAAGAATGATTACGGGCAATTCCAACCAAATATATGGCTCACTATTTTGTTAATTTCTCCACCACATGCTGCCAGGTGAAATGTAGGACTTTCTTGAAATGTTTGGTTATCATCTTTGAGACTACACCCATCAGCAGTGTGGAATTTGTGAATTTGGAGTGGTTTATAGGTCTGGTGTTTCTCACTATCTGAATTCCTCCAAGGTTGTATTTGAGTCTTTCTACCTCCAATTTTCTATTGAGATAATCGATCATGATGATGTAAAGGAGTGGAAAAAGAGGGCATATTTTCCTAATCCCTCTCGAAGCCTAAAAAATACTCGTTGTCCTCCCATTTAGTAGAGGGGATATCCACGGGTGTCCAATACATGATTTAACCCATCTAATGAAGTCATCACTAAATCCAAATTTAGTCATCACCATAAAGACATATGCATAGAAAATGCAGTTGAAATAATTAGCAATGTATAGCTTTATCACCATTCCTCTATCCCTTGCTTTCTTTCCTGAGTGAATTGACTCTTGGACCAATATTATATTATCTAAGATTTGTTGATTTTGGATGAAATGACCTTGATTTTCCAATATAATTTTACCCATTAGGAGTTTGAGCTTGATTTAAAATAAATTTTGTTAGAATTTTATAAGAAACATTTCACAATGAAATGCAGTGAAAGTGAGAGAAACTGATTGGTTTTGTTTCCTTATGCATGAGTGCAAGAAACTATGAGTTAGTGATTCCTCCTATTTTCTCTTTCTTCCTCATCCAGTTCAACATCCTTACTAGATTGATTTTTATGGTGTGCTAGAATGTCTTGTAAAAGTGGATTGTGAAGCCATGTAGACCCAATGCCTTGTCAAGTTCCATTGCCCAAATCACATCCACTATTTCCTGTTCCTATATTTCCCCCTCAAACTAAGCATTATCCTCTTGGGTAATTATCCTGGGATTTCATGTAGGAGATACTCTAAATATTCCTCTTTAGTGATTTCTAGAACTTTGTTTCAATGCTATCTCATCTAAGTTTGTTGGTGGAAAAGTTTAGTGTTTTGATCCCATGCTTTGAGCCAAAGGCTTATCGATTTCACTCTCCACTCCTCCTCCTCCTTTCTATTTTGAATGGATAGTTCTTGGGATAAATATTTTTTCAGTTGGAGATGGGATATTATTACCGGGTTCAGGGTCATCTTGTTAGCCAAAACTTCTTAGTTGGCTTGGATCTCGTAATTTTTAGATGAAGGAGAAAAGAAATCATTCTTTACCCATTATTTGAGTGTTATTTTAACTTGTCTTAGCTTTTACTCCCAAATATAGTTTGGTGATCCAAGAATATACATACCCCATACTCTTAAAACTATTTGGATTTCTTCCTCTTCTGAGAGACACAAATTATTCAATTTGAAAGGGATCTTCCCTAGATCCTCCCCTTCTAAAACAACTAGAGAGATGGGATTATGGTTAAAGGATGAATTGATAAGATTTTCTTCTAGAAAAAACAACCCTTGTAGAAACTAGTCTCTACGGATAAAAAAATAGGTCCAAGAGGGGAACTATGAATTGGGCACCAATATTTTGATTGGTCCAAGAGAAAGTTTAGTTTTTAGGCTTCATATCCACTAATTCCCAATCTGAGAGAAGGTCCTCCAGGTGTTCTCTAAAAGGGTCCCTTACTATATTTTTCTCTCTTTCATCCTATCTGTCTAAGTTTGTGTTAAAATCCCCAACCAGGATGTATTGGTGGTGGTGATCCTACGAATACTATGCATTCAAATCATTCCAAAATTCCTAATTTTCTCCTTAAAAGTTAGGGTGTAGATATTGTAAACCTTCAATTTACACCATGTGTCTCGATGTTGCAAAATTATCAATATAAAATTCTAAATAATAAGGTGACTCATTAACTGAAATTGTCTTGGATTCCAAGATGTGCATAGTCCTGCAGAATATCCAGGGGAACTGTTTGCTATTGCCAAAGACTGTTTATCTTGAAACTAGTCAGATGAGAGGAGTTACCAGCATACTTTTCTATGTTTTTCTTCTAAGTTGATTCTTTGTAGTTGTATTCTTTGAATGAGTCTAGTATTAATTGAAGCCCCAACTATTTTTCTTGTTATGTCATGGTCTATTACACTTCATTGTCTGATTTATTCATCGTTCTTTCCCGTGATTTCCCTCTTGGTTTTCCTCCACCTTGTGTTCTTTTTATTGCACAAATATAACTTTGGTCACCCTTAGGATTGAGGCCCCCCTTCGGATCCTTTTTGGGCTCGAACGATTTATTGGATTACTTCCCCTATGTTACTCAAATTTGAGGACATGATTGTTTTTGGGGATGAGTGGATCTGGAGGCTTTATACCACAAGGCCCTCTACCTCTTGATTTGGAACTTCTTGAGTCTTTTGTCAGGATACGATTTCTAGAACAAGTTCCCCATATTGGTGCACTTCCTATAGGGCCATGAAGGCATTACTTCCAAAGGGTGTTTGGAGGAGGGGGGAAGGGGCATTGTCTTCTTTGACTATTGGTTTTTTTAGCTTGATTTCGTTTTTTGGATCTACCATTGATCTTCTTAAGGTCTTTCATTTGGTTCCTTAGATGTTGTATTCAAGAAATCCTTGGAAAAATGATCATATTTTTTGGAAAAATTGCACTTTAAGGGAAATTGATCTTAGTCCAATTGTTGAACATGGATTCACAATCCATTTTCCTGAATTATTTCTGTTGGTGTACCTTTCTCTAGGTTTACCTCTACACAAATCTCGGTGTAGGTGAATAATTTAGTCTTTAGTTATGATCTATCAATGAATTT
>APFE031538799.1:172466-229388 GCA_000404065.3 Pinus taeda | reverse complement strand
CATGTTCCCAAAAAAGACTATAGTGAAAATTAAACGCATTGTTCTGCTCATAATCGTCTTCTCGCACATTGTAAAGGCAGACTAAACCTGAATAAAAAACATTTCCCATATTAGAAATATTTACTTCTCTAGCCATTCCTCAATAATATGTAAGGAATAAATTTGTTAAATAATAATCATTATGCGTAGTGTATAAATTTGTTAAATAATAATCATTATGCGTAGTGTTGTACTCTATTTTACGATGCCAAATTCCTACCTGTCCATCTTGTTGTGGCTAATCTGTAGCTATGTCAATTTGCTTAACTCGCATCATGTTGCTTTAATGGTATTTGATGTTCAGATGTAGATATAATAAAATATTCGCAAAGACTGAAAATTTTAAAATGTTCAATGCAAAAGTTACGTAATTGATCTACGTGCAGAATAGGATCATAGATTATTAATAATGAAAAACATAAAAATATCTTTATTTTAAAACAAAGATGTTATGCAAAAACATGTTTAAAATAAAAATGTTACATTGTTTATACGATAAAATTATTTGATTATTACTCGGATGCGGGTGATTACCCAAGTCATGAAAATGATAAGACGGTAAGGCGTCATTAAAATGATAAGACGGCAAGGCGGCAAACGGGCTTGCCACATGGCCCCCTGCAACTTTCTCATGCCAATTTGAATTGCATTCAAGGCACCTTGCAATCGCCATTTAAAGAATGCACAGGGCGAGACAAAACCAAATAACACGTAACAATGGAGCATCCAAACTACTCTGTAATTCCTCCCCCTTTGATTCATTGTGTTTTTCCTCCGCAGGCTGGAGAGCCTAATGTGCGCACTATAGCAGGTAGTCGATGCTGGTTGTTAAGCTGCATTGACCTGGGCAATGGATTCCACCATTCCCACACTTGCCTCTACAACCTAGCTCAATTCCACACTTCCTCTGTCAATTCCCTGTGTCGTTCCTCTGTTAATTCCACCACCATCCCCGCTGCTACTACCTCTGCTTTCAACCCCACCATGGTCCACCGCCATATGAGAAGTAGGAGAGGTGGGACTAGAGGCGGAAGCTCTCGCTCACCTGCAATGCCCAACCCCGACTCAGTTTCCCCTGCTTCCTCAGCCAATAACCCCAATCCACCTAGTTTCACTGGCCATTACCCAGATACCCGCAGCGGAAGAGGAAGAGCCTGGCTCCATGGCACAAGAAAAGGAGATGTGGCGATTCTCACTGCTAATTTCCCCCTACCTCTGAATCTTGTTCTCGATACCACACAATTTCGATTCCATAGCTCCCTAAGTCGCCCAATAATCATAGCCAATGTTTCAATTACTTTTAAGGAAGAAATTGAGCCACCAGCTCCTCTGGTTGAATGCACTGATGAGCCGAACAGAGCAAAACCAAGCAGCAGGAGCTGGGGCAACACTGGTGATCAGCGAGCAGCTGAAGATAGAGCCACCCTGCATGGTAAAGCAATGGCTGGCAGTCAACATGTTGAGGAGGGTAAGCTTAGTAACACGCAGGCATCAGGTAATCACCGTGGAGACACATCAGGAACGTGTGTGGGTGCATGCAACATTGAGGGAGACCATCCAGCACATGGTCGTGGCGCTTCGGATGAGGATGATGATTCAGACAAGTACATGTGTCCGATTGTGGAGGAACCAGCCCCGAACAATTGAGAGCTAGATGTTGAGTTTGCCAGGTGGATGTTTCGTGATCTTGACTAGGTAGTTTTGGTTAAGTTTTTGTGTCTCTTGGTTAGAATTCTGATTTTTCTAAAATGTTTCTGTTGTGTTGTGATCAAATTGGTAACCCCTAAGCGGGCTATTTTTGGACTTATGCTTTCTTGGACTAGTTTCCCCTCTATTGGGCAGTCAAAACTAGAGAATTTGACTGTGTGATGAATGATGCTCAGAACTTCAGGCGAAGCCTCACTGTAACTCTTTTTTTTGTATCATATTAATAGATTAAACTTACTTAAAAAAAAAAAAGTATTTGATTATTATAAATTTAAATGAAATTACAAAAAAAAATTATGTTTATGATTGATATTGGATATTGGATTATAATAGCAACTGATTTTTCAACATATATGTCATTTACACAATTTTGTTCACAATGTTCATAAAATAATTATATAATAGTTTAGATAGTAAATGAATATGTAATTAAGAAGCAAAAAAAATATAAATCATAGAGGGAAAAATTATGCAAATTTTATATTGCTGGTTCTTTCTTGATTATTTTTTTAGAATATTTTATTAATTAAGCATATTTATCAAGTTAAAACTAGCTTTTATATTCTAATCTGTGTAAACTAATTGTCTCTAGATTGGGCTCTTTTTATTTAATCGTTTCCTTTTATATTCTAATCTTTGTAAACTAATTGTCTCTAGATTGGGCTCTCTTTATTTAATCGTTTGCCATGATGTCACTCTCCATCTTCATGATCTACCTATCCATCTTGTTCTCAAGCTGAATCACACTGGTTAGTTTGAAAAGAGTCGACAACGCTTTTCCTATGTGATTATTATCAAATGTTTCTCAATAAGTAATTACTTATGATACATTCCAGAATTCATCTATTTTATTTTTTGGTAAAGTAAAACAACACATGCAAACTAAACCAAAAAATCATTCAACAAATGTGATTATTACCAAAAGTTTCTCACTAAGTCATTACTTCTAATACATTCCAGAAGTCATCTATTTTATTTTTAGATAAAGAGAAACAACACAATAGAATCTAAACCAAAAAATCATTCAACAAATATGTGTAGATATCTCTCAGAAGAAGTTTAAAAAGAGAGTATTTTTTTTAAAAGGTATAACAATGTGGTAAAGAGTTTAATAGCTCTACTAATATCTATAAAACTCTTCAAAACATTAACTCATAATAAAATATATTAATAATATATTTATATTAATAATTGAAAAAAATAATTTTCTCACTTTTAAATTTTACATTTAATTAAAAAAATGTGCGTGTGACATTCTAGGAAACAAAACTAAGTCAATGATAAAAACATATAAAAATATAAATTTGTTTAACCTTAAATGGTATCTACTTATTCGTAACACTTTTCATATAGGTAACACTATAAAATTAGTAATTATCACATTGAATACAAACGTAGTAACCATTAATTCAAAACCTTATTATAAGCCTAAATGCCTTATAAAAAAACTATTAAATAGAAATTAGTTATGATGCATTGCTCAAATGTCATCTATTAGGTAAGGTGAAATAATACATACATAAAACAATCACGCACCAGTATGTCCAAAACTGAACTTTTTCTAAATATTCCCAAATATCTATGAGAAAAGTTTTAAATGAGAATATAAACCTGGTGAATGAAAAAATAATTTATTACTCTGCCTCAAAGTATTTTTTTATTTTAAATGTGATTTGTTTCTTTCTTTGCCATAGTTTAAACCTAATTTATAGCATTTAACACTATTTTATAGGTATAAATTATATATTATAATAAATATTTTGTCTATTAAAGGAGGTTAATCGTCGTAAATTATTAAATATTGTATTAATAAATACATTTTACGTTGTGTGTTGATTCAAATCTAATTTATGTTGTTTTAATCCTAAATCATATTAACAATATTAAGAAATGTTACTTAGTATAAAAATTATATATTATTACTGTAGTATGGTTGCATCCGTGATTTATTCAACTTTAACTCTAGTATGTAGGGATAAATTATAATAAACAATAAGTGCGTTAAATTAATTAATAGCAAAATAATTCAAACCATTAAATTAAGAATATTATAATTCTAATCTATTTAGAAATATATAAAAAACTGTTATAGTACTTGCATTACATCTAATATCTAATGTCTGCACGTATCGCTTATTCACATATCTGTAACCATTTCACATATTTGAAGGGAATAACATTGGTTCAAATAACAATTTTGAAGCTTTTTCCAAATAGTTAAGAGTATTTAGTGTTATTTTAAAAATAATTTTTTTTGGGTTGAAATAACTATTATATTCTAGTAAGAGAGATGTTGTATGTTTTATTTTTTTTTTAATATTTTTAGGTAAATAAATTAATAAAATATAGTTCATTCTTCATGGTATTTTATATTAGATATTTTTAAAAGAGCAAGTGACCATTTTTAGATTTATGTTAATTCTAGATCTATTAAACACTAAAAAGAATTAGAAATACAAACTTCTTAAAAAATATTTAATCTCTATATAAAGTTAAAATGGGTATAAATTGATTGTAATAATATTAAAGTTTAGGTAATGATTGATTCAAAACTAGTGCAAAAAAATCAAGTCATATAAAGTGTTGATGTGGCCGCGGCTTCAATGGCATCCTCACAGGTGATTTTAAAAGCTCAGCGAATAATTGAATAATGTTAAACAAATTTTACTATTTTGAAAAATCTACAATTTTCTCTATACTCTATATTCTTTGAGAGTCATATTGTTAAAACAAATTTGCTATTAAAAAGTCAGACATACAATTCTGACCTTCTCAGAACGCTTTTAAAAAATACTAATTATAATAATATAATTATAAAATTTAAGTTTTCGTGAATTCGATTCGAGGCTACCAATTCCTAGTCTAGTCTTCACGTTGGTTTCTTACGTCTCCCGCTGATAGTAAGACGGAACGTATATTCACATTGACGTCTTTCGGCACTTCGGATGGTGTTTGCGCTCTTTCGGCACGTCTTTAAGCTCCTTTCTGTAAGGGTCAAGATTTTCAGGTGTACAGCTGCCGTTACAGAGTGTTTTCCTCGTCAGGTATCCTTAACCATGTGGGTTCGAGGAAGAGGTTGGAGAGATCTCCCACAAATGAAAAGAGTGTAGAAAGTTCATTGCATCACCTTGAAGTCTTTCTTTGCTTCTGGTCGAATACTATGATCCATTGTAAGGGAGGAAAATTACAATGTAAAAAATTAAAGCTCATTTTTAAAAATATGTATACAATGGAGGGGAATTGACTTAGTGCACTAATAAAAAACGGTTACTAATTGAGAAAAGTTTGATATTTAACTTTAATTGTTTTTTTAATAGATATAGTAATTATATGTATTATAAAGTTTCAATAATAAAAGTTAAATAATGTTCTAAAATGTATATAGATATAATTAATAATTATAAAACAAAAATTTTTCAAGTTTAGAATATTAAATTTTGGAAATGTAAATTTTTTGCACAAAGAAATTATATTTTTTAAAATTTATTTTTTAACTCTCAGTAAATATAATTAAAATAAATATAATATATCATATTACTACTTAATAAACTCTCAAGTAAAATATAAAATAAATAAATATAATATAACCATATTACTATTTATATTTTTTATACAACAAATAATTGATAATTTTAAATAACTGAAATTATTTGGTTTATATATAATATAAATAATATTGTAAAAATAAATAAATTTTAACCATTTAAAAAACATCTCATTACACTTGTTACATCGTGTTAGCATCCATTCAACATAACAGTAAAAAAAGGAAAGAAAAAATAGGTGTTCATCTTAGAATTACAAAAATGTGTGCAGCTAGACATATGATAACTGAAAAGAAAGCACCACTAATTATTACACTTGTTACATCGTGTTATCATCCATTCAACATAACAGTCAAAAAAAGGTAAGAAAAAATAGGTGTTCATCTTACAGTTACAAAAATGCGTGCAGCTAGACATATGATAACAAATTGTCGTATGTTAAGAAATTCCAATAAATTTTTGGTTTGATAGATTTTATGGTCAATTTTGGGTATGACTATATATAGACTATAACCGTGGACTGTTCCAAAAAAGATATTTCAATTAAAAAACACACATGCAATAAAAGCGTACCTACATCTTCTTCCAGGAATCAAATTGTCAATTTAACTTGTATGTGCATCATTCAGAGCACCCGGAACACTAAGGAGGACTACGCATCTATGACTATTGATTCGGTTGCTTAAACAATTGCAGAGTTGGCTAGCTTCTTGTCTCCACTTTCAAGGTTCAGGCAATGTCTACACATAGGGCGGGAAGAATGTGAGACCAGCCAATTATAGATGCATTCCATGTGGAAGCAATGATTGCACTTTGGCAGAACTCTCATCTTCTCTTCTGCCGTATCTTCGCCCAAGCAGATCGCACAATGTCGACACGGGCCGTGGCTTTAAGGTATAAACAATCAGGACCGCCTTCTGGAATCCGGTGTCGGAGAGGACCGTCCACTCTCCGCAGCTCAGAAGGGATATGAACAACGATCCGAGGGATGACGCGAGTATGAAAAAATAGAGCGAGTCTCATTATTCGGGTAAGAAGAAGACTGCTCTTGGGTTGGTGGAGAGGATGTGGGACTCCGGGAGTTTTTAGTTGCTGCCATTATAATATCAAAAATATATCTAGCAACTTGCAAGTCAGGTATACAAAAAAAATAACATCCAGCAACTTGCCAACTAGATATACTAAATATATCAAATGTGGTGATTTAGTAGACTCACAGATAAAAGGAGTCCACTCTTTGAACTTCACCTAACAACATTTACCATTAGACCACAAAATATCAAGAACCTTTGTTGATAGCAGCATATTTATGAGGTGAGCTTAAGTCAATTGCGGATTCCCGAAATATTCGGGGATCCGACAGATATGGACGCGGGCAATTTTTTTGACCAAACCCATATCGTGTTAATCTAACAGTGTGCAACAGAATAGAAAACAATCAAGCACAGCATTAAAAACCATACACAAAAGACACAATCATTTAATGTGGTTCACCCAACCAATCTGGGTTACGTCCACCAAACAGAGGCATCGGCAATTTTATTATTAATCAAGAGATTACAAAATAATTATTTTCCTCACAAACACTCCTCCAATATCTGTACGGACATATATTTTATTGCCAAGAGAATTATTATTAATCATGAGATTACAAAATAATTATTTTCCTCACAAACACTCCTCCAATATCTGTACGGGCATATATTTTATAGCCAAGAGAATCTAACTGACTCATAAATCCACTCATAACAAGTATAGGATACATTAACTCTTTCCCAACTAAATGGAGCTAATATAGCAACAAATCCTATTGTTGTCGCACATTTGAGATTTTTGCCTAAATTTATGAAAACAGAAAATCTCAACAATCTCCACCTTGACAACAATTAGCCTGATACCCTGTTTGTTTATTATTTTTATCTTTTCTGCAAGCCAAGAGAAGCGAAACACCAACGTAGCTTCTCTAACAAAACTGGTTTCGTGAACATGTCTGCACAATTCTCCTTTGTATGCACTTTTTCAAGAGAGACTCCCCTTTCAGTGATAACATGTCTTACAAAATGGTACTTGATCGGTATATGCTTTGATTTACTATAATAGGTCGGATTCTTAGCCAAATTTATTGCACTTTGACTATCACAAAATAACTTGACGTTGTCCTGCAACCTACCAAATTCACCAAACAAACCTTTCAACCAAATCGCTTCTTTACAAGCACGAGAAGCAGCAATGTATTCTACTTCAGTAGTGGATAAAGCAACAATGTTTTGTAGTTTTAACATCCAGCTAATAGCTCCACCTTCAAGAGTAAAGACATACCCTGAAGTTGACCTTCTCTTATCCAAATCACCTGCAAAATCAGAATCAACATACCCGCAAACATATCCACTACTCTTATTATATGTAGTACAATAATCACGTGTGCCTCTCAAATACCGAAGCACCCATTTCACTGCTGACCAGTGTTCTTTACTTGGATTTTCCATATACTTGCTAGCAACCCCAACTGCATGTGAAATATCTAGTTGCGTACACACCATCGCATACATTAAACACCCTACTATATTGGCATATGGAATTCGAGACATATAATCTTTTTCTTCATCTGTATTAGGACATAAACTTGAAGAAACCTTGAAATGTGAAGCGAAAGGGACTGACACAGGCTTCACATTGTTCATACCAAATCTCAAAAGTATTTTCTCAATATACTTCTGTTGTGATAGCCATAGCTTACAATTTCTCCTGTCTCTGAAAATCTCCATGCCCAAAATCTGTCTTGCTGCTCCTAGATCTTTCATATCAAATGTCCTTGCCATCTGAGCCTTCAACCTATTGATTTCTTCTATGCTTTTGCTTGCTAAAAGAATATCATCAACATACAATACTAAGATAATGAATATGCCATTTTTTAATTGCTTAAAATAAACACAATGATCATATTAACTTCTAACATATTTCTATCTCAACATGAAAGAATCAAACTTCTTATACCATTGCCGAGACGACTCCTTCAGGCCATATAATGACTTCTTCAGCTTGCAGACAAATTTCTCATTGCGATGCTGAACAAACCCTTCTAGTGGTTCCATATAAATTTCCTCATCTAAGTCTCCATGTAGAAATGCAGTCTTAACATCTAATTGCTGCAACTCTAAATCAAGCAAAGCCACTTATGCTAACACAATTCTAATTGAAACTATTTTAACAACTGGTGAAAAAATCTCATGAAAGTCAATGCCGGCTTTCTGAGAGAACCCTTTTGCGACCAACTTCGCTTTGTACCTGTCTTCCATATCATTCACACCATGTTTCAGCTTGAAAACCCATTTACACCCCAAAGTTTTCCTGTCTTTCGGAAGCCCAACCAGATTCCATGTGCCATTCTTACCCAAGGCCATCATTTCGTCCTTCATGGCTACTTTCCACTTGTCACTTTTCGAACCTTCTATTGCTTCCTGATAGCACAGAGGTTCATCGTCATTAGCAGTAAATGCAACTGAAGTAACATAATCATCATACCTTCTCGGTGGCTATTTGATTCTTGTAGACCTCCTTAAAGATGTTTCTGGCGCTTCCTCGATTGGTTGACTACCATATGTAGGAACTTCTTGACAATTAGTATCTGAGCCCTGTTCATGATCTATACCTGAACCCTGTTCATGTTCTCATTCTGAAACTTGTTCATGACTAGAATCTGAACTATGGTCATTATGACTATCATTAGAAATGCTATCAAACTGAATGTGCTGAAAGTCAGATACATCATCCTATTTCAATCTAGTATCTACATCTAATTGTACAAGAGAGGATTCTTTAAACTTTACATCTCTGTTGATGATGATTTTGTGGGTAGTAAGATCCCACAATATAGATCCCTTTGTTCCAACACCATACCCAACAAAGATATACCTTTTAGAATTTGGATCTAATTTATTTCGCTGATGTTTAGGCACTAGAGCATATGCATCACAACCAAACACTCTAAGTTTAAAATAGTCACAAAGGTGACCTTTCCATACCTCTTAAGGAATCTTGCAACCTATCGCCGTTGATGGAGATCAGTTTATCACATAACAAGTTGTTGCCACCGCTTTCGTCCACAACTCCTTTTGCAACCCGGCATTACTCATCATACTCCTTGCTCTCTCTAAAAGAGTCCTATTCATGCATTCATCAAGTCCATTTTGCTGAGGAGTATAAACCGTGGTCTTATGTCTCTCGATCCCTGCATCCTTGCAATAGCTGTCAAACGCCTTCGAAGTAAACTCACCACCATTGTCAGTTCTTAAACATTTTATTGTTCTACCAGTAATCTTTTCTACCAATGCTCTAAACTGCTTGAAAACTGAAAAAACATCAGACTTCCGTTTCAACATGTAGACCCACACTTTCCTAGAAAAGTCATCAATAAACGATACAAAATATGATGAGCCACCATATGAGGTTGTAAGGGATGGACCCCAGACATCTGAATGGATATAGTCGAGTATTCCTTTACTAGTATGTTTGCCTGTTTTAAACTTTTGTTTACCTTGTTTTCCAAAAAGACAATGCTTACAGAAATCTAACTTTTCAAACTTTAAATTTGGAAGTAACTTGTGATCAGCCAAAGTTTTTAACCCTCTTTCACTCATATGCCCCAATCTTTGATGCCATAAGTGAATGAAACTATTTTCATGTTCAGACACTGTAGACACATGATCTGACCCTGTACTTCCTTCTAACTAAAATAGATTTCCTACCTTCTTAGCTTTTATAACTAGTAAAATACCTTTGTAAATTTTCATTACTCCACCTTGAATTACAGTTTTATATCCATTTGAATCAAGTGCTCCTAATGAAATCAAATTTTTTCTTAAACCTGGTACATGCCTCACATGAGTTAACATTTTAGTTGCCCCATCAGACATTTGCAGTTGTATACTCCCAATCCCCACAATATTATATGTTACATCATTACCCATGTACACAAGTCCATCATTAATTGATTTATATGTCTTAAACCATTCTTTATGAATACACATGTGGTTTGATGCACTTGAATCTAACAATCAATGTTGATCATGATTTGACACATTTACTGATAATACCTCATCACTCATATCTGAACCAAATGTCGAACCTGTATATGTCGTATTTACCTCCTTCTTCTCTGTCGAAGAATCTGCTTTAGAAGTTTGTTGTTGTCGCTTCCAGCAGTCCTTCTTCAAATGCCCCGATTTGCCACAAAACCAACACCTCACCTTACTCTTCCTCCCTTTCGACTTTGAACATGAGTTGCTCGTCCTACTGGAGTGTCTTTCTTTAGAACGACCTCTAACCATCATAGCTTCTGACGTAGAGGTTTTCAAATGCGACCTTCTCCTTGTTTCTTCTGATAATAAAGATGCAACTAGATCATCAAACTCAATAGTTTTTTATGAATTAAGACTTATAGAAGTAACAAAATGATCTCATGACTCGAGCAACAAGCATAATAAAGTAATAGCTCTATCCTCGGATTGAATTTTTACTTCTATACTTTGTAATTGCACCAAAAGAGTATTAAAAGCATTCAAATGATCAGCAATCGATGTACCTTCCTTCATTCGCAAATTGTAGAACTCTCGCTTCAGGAGAATCCTATTGGTTAAGGATTTGGTTATGTACAGTTTCTCCAATTTCGTCCACAAACTAGCGGCTATTGTCTCCGACACGATATTAAACAATACGTCATCTGCCAAACACAGTCGAATAGCACTTACTGCTCTTTCATCCATCTCGTCGCACTCATTATCTGTGATGTTGTAAGGTTGTTTGGATTTACCCATCAACATCTTTGTCACACCTTGTTGGACAAGCAGATCATGCATCTTTACCTTCCAGATCTCGAAATTGTTTTTACCGTTAAATTTCTCGATTTCAAATCGGACACTCTGAGTTTTCGCCATCTCGTTTAAAAGACACAATCTCAAAATCCAACTTTCAAATACCAGAAGTTAATATATACAAACCGTCTATGCCTTATATTACACTGCCTTTGCTTTTTAAAAAAAAAATTGCTATGCGAACTATAATTAAAAAAAAAAAAACCCGAAAAACAATTGCAATTTTTACCCATGCAATCATTGGCGCTACACGCACCCTTTAATCTATTCGCACCAGCAGCTAATGCTAACACTACCACCAGCAATCAATCTATACACACCACATGCAATCAATCAATACGCACACGTACCGCATTTGTTGTTCTCTTATGTATTTTTGGGAGCGCAATTCATAGACAACCACGCTCCACTTCCACGCAGCATTTTTACCACTAACCCTCACGCAGGTCCAGCGCTTCACCTCCACGCAGGTCCAATCCAGCGCTCCACCTCCATGCCAAAGTACTGAGTGCAGTTCAACACGCTGGTATATTGCGCTTTCACACTACACAGCTCTAGCAGACTTGGGCCAGCCACTCCTCCGCTGCACCGCTCTGATACCACTTGTTAATCTAACAGTGCGTAGCAAAATAGAAAACAATCAAGCACAGCATTAAAAGTCATACACAAAATACAAAGTCATTTAACATGGTTCACCCAACCAATCTAAGCTACGTCCACCAAACAGAGGCATCGACAATCTTATTATTAATCAGGGGATTACAAAATAATTATTTTCCTCACAAACACTCCTTCAATATATGTACGGGCATATATTTTATAGCCAAGAGAATCTAAATGACTCATAAATCCACTCATAACAAATATAAGATACATTAACTCTTTCCCAACTAACTGGAGCTAATATAGCAACAAATCCTATTGTTGTCACACATTTGAGATTTTTGCCTAATTTATGAAAACAGAAAATCTCAACATATCGATTAGATCCTAGAATATTCTGGAAATCTGCATAATAACCATACTTACGATGTAGGAAATGCCAATCAGCAATTGCTATTAATGGTGTATAAGACTTAATGTTTCTTATAATACACTAGGTCATTCTCAACTCTCAAACATCAGTTCAAGATCAAATTTTCAGGACTTAAATATAATTGATGATTATTTTAATCAACGATTGTTGCCGCCATTGTAATATTTGCTTACCTCCGCCAAAGAAGATTGATTGGTTATCCCTATCAGATTTTTTTGGGGTCTAAACCTTTCATGTTATATTCCTTTTAGCTGGAATTTCGTATGATTTATAGAATGACACAAATTTGTAAAATAATGCTAAGGAAATAAAAAATTTAATACCAAATCGGAGAAAAATAAAACTCTAACATGAATACCAACGTTTTTGTCCAAATTTTTTCAACTGCCAATCATCTTTTGAATGCCAATCACTAACGATAACGTTTCGGAGAGCTGGAACCACACCATGCGGATATGACGTTGTTGAGTGACAACAGCAAACGCCATTATGTTCTGTAAACGCAATCAGCCATTCAGTAACGATAAAATTCTCATTGCTGGAATCCCACAATGATGGGCATATGAGGTTGGTGAGTCACCAGTAGAAGGCCTAGTTACATTCACTAACTCGTGACTTAACATGCATTTCCACTTGTATAAACAACAGGATTATAAGTTTAAGTTTAAATATATTTTGAAAAACCTCATATTTACATTTTTTATATTTTATAAAGTATACCAATTCAAACAACTACATTAATACATGTCATTTATATATATCTATATATATCAATCATATGCGTAACCACATTATTAAATGTGGTAGATATAAATCAGTAAAAAATCATTAGATATGATTTAAGATCACATTGATATTAACATTAATAAATATTAAATAATATAATAATATTAATATATAATAATTATATATAGCTATTATTATTATTTTTATAAAATATGATAATAATTATAACCATTATCAGACAATTAATAATAATAATAATAATAATATTTATCATAATAATACTATATTATTTATATATATTAATAATATTAATAAATATTCATATTATTAATCAAGGGATTATTAATATTATAAACCCCACAGCATTATAAAACTTGAGAAATAATATTAAATGAAAAATAATTAAATTATAATTCAAGAGATTATTATTATAGACCAAGGGATTAATAGACACAATAGATTTACATTATAAACATAATGGATTAATATTAATATTAAACTCTAGGATTAATATTATAAACTATGTGAATAATATTATAATTTTGGAATAAGAACCCTTAGATTAGTAAACCCAAGGGATTGATATTATAAACTCAAGGCACTAATAAACCCAAGGGAGTAATACTTAAAACTTTAGCAAATAATACTAAACCCAAGTGATTAATATTGTAAACCCATGGTATATAAACCCTAATATAAGTATTATAAACCCTAAAATATAAGTATTATAAACCCTAAAACAAACATGGTTGAACATAGTTTATTTTCATATTGAGACAATATTTTTTCACAAAGTGACATTGGACCATGGTTGACCATGGCTACCTATGATTGATTTTTACATTGAGAGAATATTTATCAAAATACGACATTGGAGCATGGTTACCATGGTTGACCATGGTTGATTTTCATATTGAGATAGTATCTGTCACAATGGAACGCTAGACCATGGTTAACCATGGCTGACCATGGAAGACAATGGTTGTCACAAAGTGATGTTGGATAATGAGACAAACTTTGGCACAATATGACCATGGTTGACAATGGTTGATTTTCATATTGAGACAGTTTCATCACAATGTGATATTGGACCATGGTTGACAATGGTTGAGTTTCTTATTGAGACAATATTTGTCACAATGTGACGTTGGACCATGGTTGACCATGGTTGATTTTCATATTGAAACAATCTTTATCACAATGTGGCACTAGGCGATGGTTGACCATGATTCACCATGATTGATTTTCATTTTTGTTATGATTTACCATAGTGGACCATAATTTAGCATGGTTTACCATGATCAATTTTCAGATGGAGACAATCTCTCTCATAATGCGACATTAGGCCATGGTTGAGTATTGTTGATTTTCATATTGAGACAATGTTTGTCACAATGTGGCATTGGGCCATGATTGACCATGATTGACCATGGTTGATGATTGTTGATAATGATTATTCATTGTTGATTTTGGTATTTAGATAATATTTGCCACAATGTGACGTTGCACCAGGGTTGAACACGATTGACCATGATTAACCATGATTATAAACATGAGATATTTATATTAAACCCTAGGATTAATATTTTAAACCCTATGAATCCTAGGAATATTAGCCCTTAGATTAATAAATGAAAAGCATTTCTATTATAAACCCGAAAGATTAACTCTACAAATGTAGTCTAATATATTAAACCCAAGGGATTAATATTATAAACACAACGTATATGAACCCTAAGATAAAAGTTGTAAACCATAAAATAAACATGATTGACCATGGTTGGTCATGGTTAATTTTCTAATTGACACAATCTTTATTAAAATGCAACATTCAACTATGGTTGACCATGATTGATTTTCAAATTGAGACAATCTTCGTCACAATATGACATTGGATCATGGTTGACTATAGTTGTTTTTCATATTGTTACAATATTTGTCACAATACGATGTTTGACCATGGTTGTCACAATGTGGCGTTTAACCATTGAATAATATTTTTCATAATGCGACCTTGGTTGACCAAGGTTGATTTTCATATTTAGACAATATTTGTCTCAAACTAGTGGGATTAATATCTAAACTAAAAGGATTAATATTACAAACACTATAAATAATATTATAAGCCCAAGGGATTAATACTAAAAACTCAATAGAATATAAACCCAAGGGAATAATGTTAAACCTAGGGGATTCATATTATAAACCCAAGATATATTAATATTACAAATACAAGGTATATAAACCCTAATATAAATATTATAAACCCTGAAATAAACATGGTTGACAATGAGAGAGCATGGTTGAATTTCATATTGAGACAGTCTTTGTCATAGTGCGATGTTGGACCATGGTTGACCATGGATGACCATGGTTGTCCCAATGTGACATTGGACCATGAGACAATATTTCTCAATGTGGCCATGGTTATTATCCATGATTGATGATGATTAATTTTCATATTGAAAGAATATTTTTCACAATAAGACATTGGACCATGGTTAACCATGGTTGATTTTCATATTGAGACAAATTTTGTCGCAACATGACATTTGGCCGTGGTTGACCATGATTGACTATAATTTACCATAGTCGACTATGTTTCACAAATCTTAACCATGATTCACCATGGTTGACCATGATTCATTTTCATATTTATAAAATATTTGTCACAAACCAAAGGGATTAATGTTATAAACCCAAGGCACATAAACCCTAAGATTAACATTATAAACCACAAATAAGCATTAAACCCTAACATTAAGATTATAAACATGAATATTGATATTATAAATCCAAGGGATTAATATTGAAATCCTAGGGGATTATAAACTCGAGGGAATAACATTTAACCCTTGGATTAATTTTAAACAATAAGAATATAAACCCTAAAATTAATAAACCCAAGGGATTATTATTATAAACCTAAGGTATCACAATCTAAAGGGAATAATATTAAACCCAAGGGATTAATATTATGAACGCTATGATAAATATTATAACCCCTAAAATAAACATTATTGATTATGGTTGACCATGGTTGCTTTTCATATTGACACAATCTTCATCACAGTGCAACTTTGGAGCATGGTTGACCATGCTTGATTTTCATATTGAGACAATCTTTGCCACAATGCGACGTTGGAACATGGTTGGCCATGGTTGATTTTCATATTGAGACAATATTTGTCACAATTTGACCTTCGACCATGGTCGATCGTCGTTGGCCATCGATGGCCATGGTTGTCACAATGTGACATTGGACCATCAGGTAATCTTTATCATAATGAAAATATGATTATTGACCATGGTTGATTTTCATATTCACACAGTCTTTTTCACAATGCAATGTTGGACCATGGTTGGCCATGGTTGACCATGGTTGATTTTCATATTCAGATAATCTTTGTCAAAATGTGACATTGGCATATTATTAACCATGATCAACCATGATTAACCATAATTGGTGATGGTCGACCATATTTGACCAATGTTGAACATGATTGACCATGATTGACCATGGTTGACCAAGATTGATATTCATATTGAGAGAATCTTTATCGCAATGTGATGTTGGACCATGGTTAACCAAGAATGATTTTCATATTGAGAAAATCCTTGTCAAAATGTGACACCGGATAATGGTTGACCACAATTTACCATGGTTGATGATGGTTAACAATGGTTGACCATGGGTGATTTTCATATTGAGGTAATCTTTGTCACAATGTGATGTTGGTCCACGGTTGGCCCTTTTTACCATGATTATAAACATAAGAGATTTATATTAAACCATAGGATTAATATTATTATCCCTATGGATAATATTATAACCTAGTAATATGAACCCTTAGATTAATTAACTCAATGGATTAATACTCAAAACCCAAACGAGTCAAATTAAATCAAAGGGATTAATATTATAAAGCGAGCTATATAAACCCCAAGAGAAATATTTTAAACTCTCAAATAAACATGGTTGACCATGGCCGATTTTTGTATTGAAAATATATTTGTCAAAATGTAACATTGGCCCATGTTTGACAATGGTTTTCATAATGTGATGTTGGACATGAGAAAATATTACTCTGAATGTGATCATGGTTGACACAAGAGATTAATACTATAAATCCAAGGGATTAATAAACCCAAGGGATTAATATTATAAACCCAATGGACTATAAACCAAGGGGAATAATATTAAACCCTATGAATATAAACTTTAACATTAATAAGCCCAAGGGATTGTAAACCCTATGGATTAATAGTAAACCCTCAGCTCAATATTATAAACCCTAATATTATAAATTATAAACCCAATTTTAAACTTTAATATTTTAAACCCGTTATTAAATGTCCCTAATGTTATAAACATAATACTAAACCAAAATTTTGTAATGTAACAATGCGACATGAATAAATTATAATGCAATTTACCACTGGGACAATTATTATTAGATTTAATTTCATATTGAAACAATCTTTGTCACAATGTGATGTTGGACCATGGTTGAACATTGTTGACCATGACTGAAAATGATTAAGCATGGTTGACAATGGTTAATTTTCATATTTAGATAAGCTTTGTCACAATGTGACATTGGACATTAAAGCTTAACTTTAATATTATAAACCTTAGGATTTATATGAAAACCCAAGGGATTAATATTAAAAGCCCAAGGGATTGTAAACAAAAAGGAATAACATTAAAGTCTAAGATTAATATTAAGCCATAGGAATATAAACCCTAAGATCAATAAAACCAAGGGACTATTATTATATACCTAAGGTATTATAAACGATGAAACCCAAGGGATTAATATTATAAACCCAAGGTATATAAACCCCAATATATATATTATAAACCCTAAAATAAGCATTGTTGACCATGTTTGATTTCCATATTGAGGCAATATTTGTCATAATGCGACGTTTGACCATGGTTGACCATGATTAATTTTAATATTGAGAGAATAGTTGTCAAAATGTAGCTTTGGACCATGGTTGACTATGATTGATTTTCATATTGAGACAATCTTTGTCACAATGTGACATTGGACATGGTTGATGATGATTGAATATGGTTGATGATGCTTCACAATTGTTGCCCATGGTTGATTTTGATATCAAGATAATCTTTGTCAAAATGAGACATTGGACTGTGGATGACAACGGTTGAATTGCATACTCAGACAATCTTTGTGATAATGCAGTATTGGACCATGGTTGTTACAATGTGACACTGGACCATGGATAATCTTTGTCACAATGTGACTACTTTTGACAATGATTGATTTTCATATTGAGATAATATTTCTCATAAAGAGGCATTGTACCATGATTGACCATGGATGACCATGGTAGGTTTTTCTATTGAGATAATCTTTCTCACAATGTGGTGTTAGACAATGGCTGACCATAACTGACCATGGTTAACCATTTTTGACCAATGATGACCATTACTTACCATGATAGGCCATGATTGATTTCCATAGTGAGAAAATTTGTCACAAACCCAAGTGATTAATGTTACAAACCCAAGGGATATAAATCATAAGATAAATATTATAAACCCTAAAATAAACATTAAACCTTAACATTAATATATGAACCTCAAGATTAATATTATAAACTTAATGGATTAATAAACCCAAGCGATTATTATTAAAAAACCCAAGTGATTATAAACCCAAGGGAATAAGATTGAACCATCATTGACCGTGATTGACTATCATTGACGATGCTTGATAATGGTTAACCACGATTGATTTTCATATTAACATAATGTAAGGTATATAAACCCTAAGGTAAATATTACAAATCCTAAAATAAACATTGTTGACCATGTTTGATTTTCATATTGATGCATTGTTTCTCACAATGTGACATTGGACCATGGGTGACCATGATTCATTTTCATATTAAGGCAATCTTTTCCACAATGTGACGTTGGTTGACCATGGTTGACCTGAGTTGATTTTCATATTGAGACAATGTTTGTCAAATAGAATCCATAGTTATTGACCACGATTATTGACAATGGTTATTTTTCATATTGAGATTTGTCACAGTGTGACATTGGACGATTGTTGACCATTTTCAACCATGATTGACCATAGTCGAACATAGTTAACTATGCTTTCCAAATGTTGAATATGATTGACCATGTCGGACCATGGTTGACCATGATTAGTTTTCATACTGAGACAATCTTTTTCACAATGTGATGTTAGACCATGGTTGACCATGGTTGGCTTTCATATTCATACAATCTTTGTCAAAATGTTATGTTGGACCATGTTTGACCATGAATGACCATGGTGATGATGGTTGACAATGGTTGAGCATGGTTGATTATCATATGGAGACAATATTTGTTATAATGTTACATTGGTCCATGGTTGGCCATGGTTGACCATGGTTGTAAACCCAAAAAATTCATATTAGACACTACAATTAATATTATCAATACTATGAATAATATGATACCCTAGGAGTATGAACCCTTATATTAATAAACCCAATGAATTGGTATTATAAACCTAGGGTATTAATACTAAGAACCCAACACATTATAAACACAATGTTATAATATTAAACATAAGGCATATAAACCCCAAGATAAATATTATAAACTCTAAAATAAACAGGTCTTACCATGGTTGATTTTCATATGAAATGAGATTTGTCAAAATTCGATGTTGGACCATGGTTGTCACAATGTTACGTTTGACCGCACGACAATCTTCATCACAATGTGACCATGGTTATTAACCATGCTTGACCCAATAGATTAATACTATAGATCCATGGGATTAATAAATGGAAGCAATTATATTATAAATGCAATGGATTATAAACCAAGGGGAATAATATTAAATCTAATGGATTAATATTATAAACTTAAGGTATTGATAAACCTAAGGGATTAATATTGAAAACCAATAAGATTAGTATTAAACCTAAAAATTAATATTATAAACCCTAGGAATATAAACTATAATATTAATAAACCCAAGGGATTATAAACCCTAACATTATAAATTATAAACCCAAAATTAAACTATAATATTTTAAACCCAATATTAAAGGCCTTAATATTATAAGCCTTGTATTAAACCCAAATTTTGTAATGTAGCATCATGACATTGAATAAATTCCAATGTAATATAACATTGGTATGAATGTTAAATTGATTTTCATATTAAGACAATCTATGTCATAATGTCATGTTGGACAATGGTTGATCATAGTTGATTTTCATATTCAGACAACTTTGCCACAATGCGACATTGGACATTAACCCTAACATTAATATTATAAACCTCAGGACTAATATTATAGAGCCAAGGGATTAAAAAATGAGGGAATTATTATTAAAAATATAAGGTATTGTATAGTGAATGAAAAAATATTAAACCCAAGGGACTAATATTATAAACGTGAGGAATATAAACCCTAAGATAAATATTAAAAAACCTAAAACAAGGATTGTTGACCATGGATGATTTTTATACTGACACAATCTTTATCCTCAGGCAATATTGGACCATGGTTAGCCATGTTAAACCCTAAAACAAAGATTGTTGACAATGGATGATTTTTATACTGACATAATCTTTATCACGATGCGATGTTGGACCATGCTTGACCATGATTTATTTTCATATTGAGATAATTTTGTCATAATGTGGCATTGTACCATGTTTGACCATGGTTGACTTTCATATTGATATAATCTTTATTACAATGTGACATGGTTGATAATGATTGATCGTGCTTTATTTTCGTATGAAGAAAATATTTGTCCCAATGGGATGTTGGACCATGGCTAACCATAGTTGACCATGGTTGATTTTCATATTTAGCCAATCTTTATGACAATGTGACATTGGACGATGGTTCACCATGGTTGTCACAATGTGATATTGGACCATGGTTGACCATAGTTGTGACAATGTGATATTGGACTATGAGACAAGCTTTATCAAAATTTGACCATGCTTATTGACTATGGTTGAGCATTATTGATCTTCATAATGAGACAATAATTCTCATAATGGGACATTGTACCATTGTTGACCATGGATGGCCATAGTTGATGTTCATATTGAGATAATATTTGTCACAATGTGGTGTTGGACCATGGTTGACCATAACTAACCATGGTCACCCATGTTTGAACAATGTTGACCACACTTGACCATGATTAACAATGATAAAACATGGTTGAAAATGGTTGACAATGATAGACTATGCTTGACCATGATTGATTTCCATATTGAAAAAAATTTTGGCACAAACCCAAGGGATTAATATTATAAACCTAAGGGATATAAACGCTATGATAAATATTATAAACCCTAACATTAATATTGTAAACCTAAAGAATAATAATATAAACCAAAGGTATTAATAAAAACAAGATATTGATATTAAAACAATATTTCTCACAATGTGACGTTAGACCATGCTTGACAATGATTAATTATTAATTAAAATTAAACACAAACTTAGACTTTTGACAACCATAGTTAAACATGATTTAATATAGCTAATGATGGTGTGAATATGGTTTGACTATGCTTGACAATATTTTGACTATGGTGTCTCTATAGTTGACCATGACTTCATTATGGTTACCATTGAAATGGTGGTTGTTAATGCTCAACAATGGTTTCACTATGGCTAGTTATGACCATATACTTCAGGCATTCATGGTCAACAATGATCATCCACAAAAGTACATTATAGTTTACTATGGTTCACAATGGGTCACCTACTAGTAGGCCATGATGTTCGTGGTAACTATGGTTTACCATGGGAGTCATCTTCACTGTTATTGAATACGATGCCCATGTTAACTGTAGTTGACCATGTCAACAATAGTCAACCGTGCCAACAATAGTCAACCATTGATATAATATCAATAGTGAACCATTGACATAATATCAATACTAAACCTTTGATAATTGAATATAATATAATAGTCAACCATTAATAGTTTAAACCTTTGATAATTGAATATAATATAGTAGTCAACCATTAATAGTTTAATATAATATCAATAGTGAAATAATATATTAAAAAATAAATATTTATAAACTAAGTATATTAAGTAAGTTATAGTAAGTATGTATCAGTAGAGTGAATTAATGATTAAGTTAATAATTAATGTATTATTTAATATTTAAAATATTAAAATATTTGTATATTATTGTAGTAATAAAATAGATTATAATATTTTTCAACTTAACCACTTCATCTTAATTGGTAAAGTATTATTTATCAATGCAATTAATAATAAATTAAATACTTAAATAATTTAAAAATTAATTAATAATAAATATTAATTAATTCTATATTAATTATAAGTTAATAATTAATAATCAATTACTTAGATGAAGAAATTGAAAGGTATGATTCTCAAGGTAGACCTTTCAAAAGCTTTCGATCGTGGTAGTTGTCTATATATCAAAATGCTCTTAACTCATCTTCGTTTCGCCATAGAGTTTATAAAATGGATCATGTGTTGGATAAGAAATATAACTTTTAGTGTCCTTATCAATGGATCTACATCTCCTTTCTTTCACTAAAAAAGAGGCCTCAAGCAGGGATGCCCTCTCTCCCCTCTATTATTTTCTCTCACTATGGAGGGCCTCAACAAACTCATCTTGGAAGAACACATGACAAGAATATTTCAGAGCATCAGGATTACAAATAAATGTATACTGACTCATCTACTCTTTGTAGAAGAAATGTTGGTCTTCCTTAATGGAGCTATAGGCGATCTGACTGACCTATAGAATATCATGGATATATTTTAAACTGCTACTGGGATGGAAATCAACAACCTAAAATCCACAACAACAGTTTCAGGATGCACACCTCATGAAATACATTTTTCCCTCCACAGATTCCCATTCATTCTACTACAGTTGGATGATGGTCTTAGGTACCTAGGTTACTAGTTAAAACCCCTCGAATACAAGCTTTTTGATTTGACATTGTTGATTTCAAAGCTAGAGAAAAAGGCTTAATATTGGCACAACAAGTACCTCTTGAGAGCAAGCCAGTTAGTTCTTATTAAAGTTGTACTTGAAGCAACCCTTATATATTCGATATCCCTAGTTGTGATCCCTAGGGGCATACTCTCTCGAATTCAAAATATCTGTTATAGATTTCTTTGGAATGGAAAACAATCCGAAAGAATTTTTTCTTGGGCTAGATGGGAGTTACTAGCACTACCAAAGAAATGGGGAGGATGGGGAATAAAAAGACTAGACGATTTCTTTAATGTACTAGCTACTAAGCTAGGATGGCAACTGGTTACTACAAGCATCTTATGGACAACGGTGGCATTTACGAAATATATATATCCCCACAACATAATGGACTTGATCCATCGACCCAACTAGAACAAGTTTGGGATATCTATCATATGGAAAGCAATAATAAACTCCACGCCCCTCATCCAAGACAGGATCACATGGAAAATATAGTTTGTCTCATCGGTGCGCATTGGAATAGATCCCTGGATCAGTAGCGACAACTCGCATAGGCTCCCACGCGAATTGATGCACCTTCTCAACAACGCAGGTATCATTAATATTAACCATATTGGGGATCCAGAGAACACCTCCATATTTCAGTAGGCATGGAAGACTACATGTCGACTACATCTCCATCAGATTTAACATTACTACTGGGGGGAATACATTGCTGAATTGACTAAATCGTATATCAAGATTACAAAGGGGAAAGATGAGATCATATGGGCCCACGTGAAAAACAACATATACTTTCCAAAGGAAGGATACCACTATATCTCTATCATCCGTTGACCACCAACTATTGAAAATTGGTGGAAACATTTCTCGAAACTTAAGGCAGCCCCTAGAACAAGATTGTTTATGTGAACAGTTCTCAAGAACAAGGCCCCCACGGGGGAAAACCTGCACAAGAGAGCCCATCATGGTTCATCCTAGCGCTGGATATGTAAGAACAATAGAGAAACTATTGATCACCTCTTCCTTACGTGCCCGGTCACTGTGGAACTATAGAATACCACACTTTGGGCCATCAATATTTACTGTCAATGGTAGGGCTCATCTATTTTGTATGCATGGATATCATGGTGGAAAACTACTACTCTAAACAAGGCCAGGAACCTACCCCTTCTCCTCTGTTGCGTGATCTGGATAGTATCAAATCCATACACCTTCCAAAATACCATCCCTTATTGGCCTTCCATCACTACCCTCATATTGGCTACCTATAACTCCATCCCTGACGACGATGCTGCTCCATCCCCTCGGAACATTGTCCCTGAGGTCATCAACCGAGACTACCCCTCGACGTATTTCAATGGATCTACACAAGATGTTGGATTTGGGGGAGTGTTATTCTATACCTCTTTGACTCTCATTACATTAAAATTCAAATGGGTCTGGGAAGGGGCGCCAATAATTATGCTGAGTTCATCATCTAAGACATCTCTTACACTTTGCCATGGAGAAACAATGCAAAAATATATAAATCTTTGGGGACTTCAAGAATGCTATCAACTAGATAAACAATACATCAAATTATCATGCATATTATTTGAGACCTATTGTGGAAGAGGCATATAGATTCATTGCACATTTTGATCATTATGTTTGTTAGGATATCTAGAGGGAACAAAATCAAATTACCCAACAGCTATCCAAGGGATTTGTGAACCAGCTTCCCGGTACATGGATGATTCAGGAGTAGAGCAGCGGTGAACACTATTAGTACTACCACAGCCCATATATGGACTACACAACATAACTGGCACATATATGGACTACATAGCATAACTCGCTTAGAGGTGCTTGATTTTCATGTTTATAGTTTTGCTCAAATTATCATTGCATATGCATATTTCGATTTACTAGTTGTATATATAAGACATACAACTGTACTCCCTGCGAGGAGTGTTTTGACCTCTTTGAAAAACGCAGAAGACACGTTCTACCTACGTGGAGAATCAAAAACCATTTTTGATAGACGAACAACCTCACTATATAACATATTTGGAACTACATCTACAACATGTAATTTTCCTACATCAATGAAAATTATGATTTTTCCTGAGAGAAAAAATAATAATCAATTATTTACTTAATTAATTAATTTATATAGCATTATTTATTAATTAATTTATAATAATCAATGAAACAAAAATAATAATAACATATAATTGAACCATAGGTGGCAAATATCAATACCAGATAGTAGTGGAGACTTGAAAAGTAATTTTGACTTTGATTAACGTGATAATTAGAATTCCTTTATGAAGAAATGGATAAAACAAGACAAGAAAACTCTTTATCGTGTGAAAAATAAAATAAGAAACGGGATAAAAATTAAATAGAGTAAAAGCAATTGCAAATATAAACGTTTGTAACCTTGCCTACGATCGAACCAATGAAAAGAAAAACACACATAATCTGTTGCCTTCCATAGAGGACATCACGTAAAGTTAAAGACAGATTGTCGGTGACAGATTGTATAATAGAATGGAAGGCGCAAACGGTCATATGCTTTTTTGTAATTCTCCGGGGTACCCTAGAGTAATTGCGAAAACAATAACAAAAAACCTAAATGTACTCAACAATTTTTTGAGTGTCATGTTTGTGGGCTCTTAGATGGCGACTTTAAAAGTTTTAGCTGACATGATCAATATCCTGACCTCCGTGGGCTATTGTGTGGGTTCCTTAAAAGCCTAAACACAAACTTTGAATCTTCCTTAGTTGCAATTGCTCGAATTCCGACAAATCAAGGTTACATGAGACTTATGAATTTGAGTTTTATTATCAAAGTCGATTTCTTCGTACAAAAGTGGTCCATGCGAATCTCTTCATATTATATTAATGTTAAACTAAGCTTGTGTATTAATTCCGTTCATATTCAAAAACGTTTTTCCTGCAAGCCAGATTATTAAGTTTGGCATGCCCATCAATTAACCTAACCTGGTGGACCACAACCCAAAGACAAGGGGAGAGCTCCAGTTTACAAGGAAACGCTATAAGATATGGAACGATGAAAGAGGGCACCCTGACATCCAAAATTAAGCTCTTATCAGCGAATCAAATCTATGTTAATGGAATCACCGTGGGGATGATATGTGTAGCGAAATTTCCATTATGGGGATTTCTAGCAAATCCGGGTGAGGAAAACAGCGCATGGTGTTTCATCATCGAGTAGTAGGAAATCGACCATCCTTGCAAAAAAGAAACAAACTATGGTGACGAAGAAGTTCTGTAGAGGTTTCGAATCTTAATTGCTTTTCAGTCGTGGTGTTGTATTACCCACTAGGCCGAATCCCTCTTCAATTGCATGGTATGCTTAGACCCCATATGGGGCGCTCATGGAAGAGGGCATGCTCTATCGTTTCCTTGCTGTACATATACAGCAAACCCATTAACCGTGCATTACCCATTAAAAGTAGACGTTCCAAACTCATAGAAAAAAATCAAAGAAACATAATCGGTAAATGCATCGGTGTTGGTGGTGATAACCCACTTGGATCAGATTCTTCTGCGTAGAATTCCTCTCACATGCGCATCTGACCGTGAATACAAAGATCTTGAACACTAATTCTAGCGGATGGTTGTACAAACTATGACCCGGAAGAAATTGCAATCGATTGTAGATTCTTGGAATATTCGGGAATTTTATCGACATCGGTGCGGTCAATTTTTTGACTGCGCTCATCTCTGGAATATTCCGGGAATTTGCAATCTACTTAAGCTCACTGGCAAGGGTCATCATTAAGTCGATTATAAATTCCTCGAATATTCAGGAATCCCACAGATATTGGTGTGTCAATTTTTTGACCACACCTATGTCTGTCAAATTCCGGAATATTTTGGGAATTTGCAATGGACTTAACACCAACAGGGGCATACTTAAGTCAATTGCAGATTCATGAGCAAGGTCAATTTTTTGACTACGCCCATGTCGGTCAAAGTCCCAAATATTTCAGGGATCTACAAAGGACTTAAGCTCAAATATTTCAGGGATTAAGCTCAAATATTTCAGGGATCTACAATCCATGACTTAAGCTCAAATATTTCAGAGATCTACAATCGACTTAAGCTCCACTTGCAAGGGCTGGGCAGGGGCAGGGCCTTAAACAAATCGGACCGCTCTATAAGTGCATAATCGTTGACCTCCTCCCCTCTACAAACAAAAGGCCAAAAAAAAAAGTTGGGCAAATAATGTAGATGGGAACGGTATTTGTGAATCTGTTCTAGCAAATGTGTGCTCAGGTATCATCTTGCATCCCGTTCTCTGCAAACAAAAGGCCAAAGAAATACAAAAGTATTAAGGGGAAGTGAATTTGTTTTCTTGTTCTTCTTATCCATACTATCGGTTTGTTAAGAAGCGCATGCTTGGCAGCAATCTCTCTTCCACTTTGAAAACTGGCAAGTCCTTCCCATCGGAATGGAACCCTCGAAAATGTGCATTTCCTGAGTAGATGCTTGTTTGTAGAGAGTCCAGCTTTTGCGACAATGCTTCACATCTCTTTGCTCTTTGTTTTTCTAGCTTGCTTTTAGCAGAGACGTTATCAAAGCAATGACAGATTAACCAGACAAGAAGCAAATGTCTTGACAGGTCGTGAAGAGGTTGGCGTACATCATGCGAATCAGGGAAACACAAACGTTGACCAAGAACATAATATACTTTCTTTATTTATTGCTGACAAGTGGTTAGATTATTCTTGCCTTGCCTTGGATTGCAGTTTTGATTGAATAATTTTATTTAAAATATCAAAATTATCTGACAAGTCGTGAAGAAGTTGGCGTACATCATTCGAATCAGCGAAACACAAACGTTAGCCAAGAATATAATATACTTTTTTATTTATTATGACAATAGTAACGGCCTGACAAGTGATTAGATTATTCTTGGATTAGCTTGTGTTGCAGTTTTGATTGAGTAATTTTATTTCAAATATCAAAATTATTTGACAAGTCGTGAAGAGGTTCACGAGGTTGGCATACCGTAATGATCCGGAAAATTTATAAATAATTTTTCTGTTGTTACCGTGATGAGTAAAACATTGAACCCGGATTATTTTACTTTTAAAAAAATACTATATATAATATAAATATTATTAAGTTATAATTGAGCGTGGATTGAATAAATCAAATATGATAATTTTTCATGGGGAAGTTGTCTTTTTTCTTAATGATTTAAAGAAAACAGTTGCCAAGGAAATCTTAACTGCTTTCCTTTTCTCCCACAGTAATATGGGAGGAGAAAAGAACCGGGTTGTTAGAGGAATAGACGGGGAGAAGGAAAAAGAGGAAATTATGCTAAGTCTGGTGAGGACCAGATAGCATGGGCAGCGAGGTGCATTAAAATTTGTTCAAGGCAGTGGTCTGGCAAATAAGCTTGGGGGAAGACTGAGTCTTTCAGATAGGTTTCGTGGACGGGAGAAAAGACAAGCTGGAAACCAATTTCCCGAACTGAGGAGAAGTGGGAAAACTGTGCGTATAGCAGTACAGATAAGTATATTGTTTTGTTATCAGACATATAGTTAGGTTACCTCGGTTGAGGGTTTGGTTACAATCTGTAAGAATTTGCTCTCCGAAAAAACCCTGTTTTTGTAATAATGATGGGTCATTTAAATGAACACAGAATAGGTGGTGCCTTAGGATTAAAGTGGCTGCAGGTATCTATTAGGACACCTGCGGCCTCTTAAACCCAGTAGCAGAACAACCTGAGGGTTTATAAAAAGGAAGGAAAGAAAAAGAAAACGAATTAATCATTGGTCTGTTCAATTATTAAATTGAAAAGAGTTAGATATAAAGTAAGAGCGAGGACTGGAATTTATGAAAGTAAGTAAACTCAGTAATTATGATGAAGCACAGTGAATCCCTGCTCTGTAAATTAAAGTAAAACAGAAGAGTTAAGATTAATTGTATAGAAATCTCATTATGATTAATGATTTCCGCATATAAATGTCGGGCAATAGCAAAATAGGCAATTACAGTGTAGTACCTGTAGAATAATATAAAATAGAACGAAGACCGTCAGAGTTTCATCAGGCTTTCCCATGCCTTATTGAATCCATCATTGAATAGTTCCAAACGCAACATTCCTATACATAAACTTCCATAGTATTAGATTCTTAACTATGCAAGAAAATCAAACTTGGAGGTTATACAACCTTTTACAGGCATATCCGCGTGCTTATGGCCTCCGGTAGCCACATATAGACAATAGAGTAACAAGAAAATACAGAAACACCGACAAGACTCACCATTACTCGGACTCATAAATAGCCCAGAAAATTTCAGAGCGCTAACATGCGCATAAGTTAATATAACCAAATTCGTTTAACACATAGAACAGAGCATTAGTGGAAATTAGAGGGGTGAATCATCCGAGCAATCTCATGCTTCATTTATAAAACAAAAGATAAATTATACTGAGGCCTGTCAAGCCAAGGTCGCCAAGAAATCAACACACGCGGAAACCCATTAACCATATCGAAACAAAGAATACGAGAGTGAAACAACAGCATAAATATGTTCATACAGTGATCATAATCGGAGCGCGCAGCTGGTTAAACCAGAAGTTCAAAGTATACAACGGAACCCTTTCTCAATATATAATAGAGAAATCACATATGACTATGTCCGTATGTTAATGAAACAATACACAATATTACATGCTAAATCACCCGGAACTGAAAGTTCCTGAACAAAATAAGAACGATATAATTATATAAATTCATAAGGATCGATGCCTCATGGAACACTAACCATAGTTTTCCCTCTCAGTAGAGGAAACGTTACAGTGAAACCATTTCTTCAAAACAGAGGATTCACTGAGCAACCTGACAAAGAATAAGCAAATATTCAGTCGTGGGAACCGGCACCCCATCCATCAACTTTTCTAACACAGCAAGGGTTTTAGGGGAATCATACCCGGAAAGTAGGAATCAATATACCCGGCGGGACTGCTGGCGCTCCACCACCACGGTGTAGATTAACCCAAACCCTGCACCGTTCAAACAAGAGAAATAGTTTAGGAACAATTATATCAATTGAACCTCAACACCAGGTCCATTCGAAGGTCATAACATAAAATTAGTGCATGAATACCTGGTTCAAGGGTATCAGAGAAAGAACACGCGAAGGAGATACCTGGATCACTGTCTGACCCGTTATGTTAGCCAACCCACTTTAAATGCTAGACAAGCAAGGTGGGTAGATTTCTTAAGCAGTTTTGATTTTGACATTAAACATTTACAGGGAAAGGAAAACCGAGTGGCAGATGCCTTAAGTCGAAAGGTACAAAATTTGTACGAAATATCCATTAGTGGATGGAAAAGTCCTTTCTGGGAAATGATAGAGAAAACAGCAGAACAAGATGTTGAATATCAGCAAATAAAACAACAATTACAACAGTCCACCAATGAGATGGCTCGGTTATGAGAAGAGAACACAAGATTAACGATGGAACAAGAAAGAATTTTAAAAAGTTTGTTTGACAGACAGAACCAGCCACCAGCTAATCCTAGCACGAAAAGCAGAGAAATATCATAAGAACAAAACCATCATATGCCCCCTGAAAGATCAAAAGAACAGGAGGAAAATGTCTGATAATGCGTTTGAAGAACCAAACCTCAAAAAGGCAAAGGGTGGAGTTGCAAGGGGATTTTCATAAGATTAAACCAACGCACTTTGACGGGGAACAAGAAGAAGCAGCTGAAGCATGGTTGATCAATATGAAGAAGTATTTTCAGCTGTACGAGTACGACCATAACCTTAAGGCGCATTTGGATATTTTCCAGTTGCAGGGAAAAGCTACCCTATGGTGGGAAGAAGTTAAAATTGTAAAGGGAGTAACCGAGCAGACTATTACTTGGGAAAATTTCCAAAAGGTATTTTAAGGAGAGGTATTTAACCGAGCGCTTCTACGATGAAAAGGCAAGAGAATTCCATGATTTTTGGTTGGGGCAGCAGACCATGGACGAATTTATCACCCGTTTTACTTCCTTGCTCTGCTATGTACCATATATAAGGGAGGAAAAGGCGAAAGTGCAACGATTTGTTAGCAGCTTGCCACCGTATATGCGGGAGAGGATTGAGTTTAACAATCCAAAATCAATGGAAGAGGCAATTCATAAAGCCAGAATTTGTTATCAACAAAGTAAGCAAAAAGGGGAAGCTGCTGGTAGAAAATGGAATGAGAAAAAGAGTTTCAAGTCAATCGGAAGAAACAAAGGAAATCGCAGTGGCGAAAGCAAGGGGAATGGCAAAGGACTGAACAATAGAATTACATCAAGAACTGCATCTAAATTCAAGACAATAAATGAATCCAGGGTCAGTGAGAAGCATGCAAGATTGGACAGCAAGGCCCCCAGTGCAGTGCTGGGGCTATGGAGGGCCGCACTACGTCAAAAACTACCCACAACATAAGGAAACTGAACAGCTATCCCAAATTCATGAAGCTTCAACAGTTGGCAAGGTTAGACGTAGCGTGCCAAGAATTAATGCAGCTCTGGATGATCGACAGGCGGAATATCAACCAACCATGGTCGAATTTGAAGGTAAAATCTCAAACCTTACCATAGCTGTTTTAATTGACCCAGGGACTACACTAAGTTATGTGAGTCCAAAAATAGTAGAACGTTGTAATTTACAGCCTGTTAAATTCAAAACCCCTTGGCTAGTACAATTAGCTACAGGGCCAAGAGGCGAGTAATGGAAAAAATCAATGACTGTTCTTTTACCATAGCTAGACAACCGGTAATGGCTGATTTAAATGTACTCCCCCTTGGTTCATATGACGTTTTGATCGAAATGGACTAGTTGGAAAGGAAATGGTCTTTAGTGGACTGAAAAACAAAGATTATATATTACAGAGATCAGCACGGGGTTAGAAAGGAATTGCAGGGAATTAAGCGACCCGTGCAGGTCCGACCAATAACCGCAACCCAACTAGCAAAATGTATTGAAAACGGTGTCAGATTTATGCTATCCAAGTGGGTTATGCTGATTCTAGGGATAAAAAAGCAACACTGGATGGTATCCCTGTGACACAAGAGTTTGCAGATGTGTTTCCGGAAGAGATTCCCGGATTACCACCAAAAAGGAATATAGACTTTACCATTGAATTGGTACAGGCGCAGCCCCAGTGTCACGAGCACCATACAGAATGAGTGTGCCTGAATGAACAGAATTAAAAATGCAGTTGCAAGAATTACTAGATAAAAACTATATTCGGCCCAGCGTGTCTCCATAGGGGGCCCCGGTATTATTTGTTAAGAAAAAAGACGGAACCTTGCGGATGTGTATTGATTACCGTCAGCTGAATAAGCTGACCATCAAAAACAAATATCCTTTACCTCGGATTGACGAACTGTTTGACCAAGTGAAAGGCGAAACGGTGTTCTCTAAGATTGATCTGCGATCAGGTTACCATCAGATCCGAATTAAAGAAGAAGACATTGCTAAAACTGCTTTCAGAACAAGGTATGGTCATTATGAATTTGTGGTATTACCTTTCGGGCTAACGAACGCCCCTGCAACCTTTATGTGTCTAATGAACAACATATTTCATCGATATCTGGATCGATTCGTACTGATATTTATCGACGATATATTAATATATTCCCGCACCAAAGAGGAGCACTAGGAACATCTCAGAATGGTGCTACAGACCCTTCGAGAACATCAGTTATACGCCAAGTTTAGTAAATGTGATTTCTTCAAGGAAGAAATCCAGTACTTGGGTCACATAATTACAAGGGATGGGATTGCAGTGGACCCAGAAAATATAAAGGCAATAATGGAGTGGCCCATACCCAAGGATGTAGCAGATATCCGATCCTTGATGGGATTAGCCGGGTATTATAGACGATTTGTGGAAGACTTCTCCAAAGTGCCCTTCCCCATCACTTCATTGCAGAAAAAGGGGAAAGCATTCCAATGGACCCCAAACTGCGAGAAAAGCTTTGAGCGGTTAAAACATCTACTCACCACAACACCCATTTTGAGTATCGCTGATCCTGATAAGGATTATGTGGTATGAACCGACGCAAGCAAAGAAGGATTGGGGGGTGTATTAATGCAGGAAGGTAAAGTGATTGCATATGAGTCTCGGAAGTTAAAAGAGCACGAGCAGAAATACTCTGCTTACGATTTATAATTGGCTGCCATCATACATGCCTTAAAAATGTGGCGGCATTATCTTATGGGTAGGAAGTTTTTATTGCTAACCGACCATCACAGTCTGACCCATTATTTTAGCCAGCCCACTTTAAATGCTAGACAAGCAAGGTGGGTAGATTTCTTAAGCAGTTTTGATTTTGACATTAAACGTTTATAGGGAAAGTAAAACCGAGTGGCAGATGCCTTAAGTCGAAAGGTACAAAATTTGTACGAAATTTCCATCAGTGGATGGAAAAGTCCTTTCTGGGAAATGATAGAGAAAACAGCAGAACAAGATGTTGAATATCAGCAAATAAAACAACAATTACAGGAGTCCACCAATGAGATGGCTCGATTACGAGAAGACAACGCACGATTAACGATGGAACAAGAAAGAATTTTAAAAAGTTTCTTTGACAGACAGAACCAGCCACCAGTTAATCCTACCACGAAACAACAGAGAATATTAGAAGAACGGAACCATCATATGCCCCCTGAAAGATCAGAAGAACAGGAGGAATGTTCTGATAATGCGTTTGAACAACAAACCTCAACAAGGCAAAGGGTGGAGTTGCAAGGGGATTTTCGTAAGATTAAACCACCGCACTTTGACGGGGAACAAGAAGAAGCAGCTGAATCATGGTTGATCAATATGAACAAGTATTTTCAGCTGTACGAGCACGAACATAACCTTAAGGCGCATTTCACTATTTTCCAGCTGCAGGGAAAAGCTACCATATGGTGGCAAGAAGTTAAAATTGTAAAGGGAGTAACCGAGCAGACTATTACTTGGGAAAATTTCCAAAGGTATTTTAAGGAGAGGTATTTAACCGAGCGCTTCTACGATGAAAAGGCAAGAGAATTCCATGATTTGCGGTTGGGGCAGCAGACCATGGACGAATTTATCACCTGTTTTACTTCCTTGCTCCGCTTTGTACCATATATAAGGGAGGAAAAGGGGAAAGTGCAACGATTTGTTAGCAGCTTGCCACCGTATATGCGGGAGAGGATTGAGTTTGACAATCCAAAGTCAATGGACAAGGAATTCGTAAAGCCAGAATTTGTTATAACCAAAGTAAACAAAAAGGGGAAGCTGCTGGTAGAAAGTGGAATGAGAAAAAGAGTTTCAAGTCAATTGAAAGAAACAAAGGAAATCGTAGTGGCGGAAGCAAGGGGAATGGCAAAGGACTGAAGAATAGAATTACATCAAGAATTGCATCTAAATTCAAGAGAATAAATGAATCCAGGGTCAGTGAGCAGCCTGCAAGATTGGACAGCTAAGGGACAGCAAGGCCCCCAGTGCAGTGCTGGGGCTATGGAGGGCCACACTATGTCAAAAACTACCCACAGCGTAAGGGAACTGAACAGCTATCAAAAATGCATGAAGCTTCAACGGTTGGTAAGGTTGGACGTAGTGTGCCAAGAACTAATGCAGCTCTGGATGATCGATAGGCGGAATATCAACAAACCATGGTCGAATTTCAAGGTAAAATCTGAGACCTTACCATAGCTATTTTAATTGACCCAGGGGCTACACTAAGTTATGTGAGTCCAAAGATAGTGGAACGTTGTAATTTACAGCCTATTAAATTCAAAACCCCTTGGCTAGTACAATTAGCTACCGGGGCCAAGAGGCGAGTAATGACAAAAATCAGTGACTGTTCTTTTACCATAGCTGGACAACCGGTAATGGCTGATTTAAATGTACTCCCCCTTGGTTCATATGAAATTTTGATCGGAATGGATTGGTTGGAAAGGAACTAGTCTTTACTAGACTACAAAACAAAGATTATATATTACAGAGATCAGCACGGCGTTAGAAAGGAATTGAAGGGAATTAAGCGACCTGTGCAGGTCTGACCAATAACCACAACCCAACTGGCAAAATGTATCCAAAAACGGTGTCAGATATATGCTGTCCAAGTGGGTTATGCTGATTCTAGGGATAAAACAGCAACACTGGATGGTATCCCTGTGATACAAGAGTTTGCAGATGTGTTTCCGGAAGAGATTCCCGGATTACCACCAAAACAAAATATAGACTTTACCATTGAATTGGTACAGGCGCAGCCCCAGTGTCATGAGAACCCTACAGAATGAGTGTGCCTGAATTAGAGGAATTAAAAATGCAGTTGCAAGAATTACTGGATAAAAACTATATTCGGCCTAACGTGTCTCCATGGGGAGCCCCGGTATTATTTGTTAAGAAAAAAAAACGAAACCTTGTGGATGTGTATTGATTACCGTCAGCTGAATAAGCTAGCCATCAAAAACAAATATCCTTTACCTCGGATTGATGAACTGTTTGACCAAGTGAAAGGCGCAACGGTGTTCTCTAAGATTGATCTGCGATCAGGTTACCATCAGATTTGAATTAAAGAAGAAGACATTGCTAAAACCGCTTTCAGAACAAGGTATGGTCATTATGAATTGTGGTATTACCTTTCGGGCTAACGAACACCTCTGCAACCTTTATGTGTCTAATGAACAGCGTATTTCATCGATATCTGGATCGATTCGTACTGATATTTATCAATGATATATTAATATATTCCCGCACCAAAGAGGAGCACCAAGAACATCTCAGAATGGTGCTATAGACCCTTCGAGGACATTAGTTATACGCCAAGTTTAGTAAATGTGATTCCTTCAAGGAAGAAATCCAGTACTTGGGTCACGTAATTACAAGGGAAGGGATTGCAGTGGACCCAGAAAAGATAAAGGCTATAATGGAGTGGCCCATACCCAAGGATGTAGCAGATATCCGATTGTTGATGGGATTAGCCGGGTATTATAGACGATTTGTGGAAGACTTCTCCAAAGTGGTCTTCCCCATCACTTCATTGCAGAAAAAGGGGAAAGCATTCCAATGGACCCCAAACTGCCAGAAAAGCTTTGAGCGGTTAAAACATCTACTCACCACAACACCCATTTTGAGTATCGCTAATCCTGATAAGGATTATGTGGTATGCACTGACGCAAGCAAAGAAGGATTGGGAGGTGTATTAATGCAGGAAGGTAAAGTGATTGCATATGAGTCTCAGAAGTTAAAAGAGCACGAGCAGAAATACTTTGCTTACGATTTAGAATTGGCTGCCATCATACATGCCTTAAAAATGTGGCGGCATTATCTTATGGGTAGGAAGTTTTTATTGCTAATCGACCATCACAGTCTGACCCATTATTTTAGCCAGCCCACTTTAAATGCTAGACAAGCAAGGTGGGTAGATTTCTTCAGCAGTTTTGATTTTGACATTAAACTTTTACAGGGAAAGGAAAATTGAGTGGCAGATGCCTTAAGTCGAAAGGTACAAAATTTGTACGAAATTTCCATCAGTGGATGGAAAAGTCCTTTCTGGGAAATGATAGAGAAAACAACAGAACAAGATGTTGAATATCAGCAAATAAAACAGCAATTACACTAGTCCACCAATGAGATGGCTCGGTTACAAGAAGACAACGCACGATTAACGATGGAACAAGAAAGAATGTTAAAAATTTTGTTTGACAGACAGAACCAGCCACCTGTTAATCCTAGCACGAAACAACAGAGAATATCAGAAGAACAGAACCATGATATGCCCCCTGAAAGATCAAAAGAACAGGAGGAATGTTCTGATAATGCGTTTGAACAACAAACCTCAAAAAGGCAAAGGGTGGAGTTGCAACGGGATTTTTCGTAAGATTAAATCACCGCACTTTGACGGGGAACAAGAAGAAGCAGCTGAAGCATGGTTGATCAATATGAACAAGTATTTTCAGCTGTACGAGTACCACCATAACCTTAAGGCACGTTTGGCTATTTTCCAGCTGCAGGGAAAAGCTACCCTATGGTGGCAAGAAGCTAAAATTGTAAAGGGAGTAACCGAGCAGACTATTACTTGGGAAAATTTCCAAAGGTATTTTAAGTAGAGGTATTTAACCGAGCGCTTCTACGATGAAAAGGCAAGAGAATTCCATGATTTGCAGTTGGGGCAGTAGACCATGGACGAATTTATCGCCCGTTTTACTTCCTTGCTCCGCTTTGTACCATATATAAGGGAGGAAAAGGCGAAAGTGCAACGATTTGTTAGCAGCTTGCCACCGTATATGCTGGAGAGGATTGAGTTTGACAATCCAAAGTCCATGGACGAGGAATTCGTAAAGCCAGAATTTGTTATTAACAAAGTAAGCAAAAAGGGGAAGCTGCTGGTAGAAAATGGAATGAGAAAAAGAGTTTCAAGTCAATTGGAAGAAACAAAGGAAATCGCAGTGGCGGAAGCAAGGGGAATGGCAAAGGATTGAATAATAGAATTACATCAAGACCTGCATCTAAATTCAAGACAATAAATGAATCCAGGGTCAGTGAGCAGCTTGCAAGATTGGACAGCGAAGGAACAGCAAGGCCCCCGGTGCAGTGCTGGGGCTATGGAGGGCTGCACTATGTCAAAAACTACCCACAGCGTAAGGAAACTGAACATCTATCCCAAATTCATGAAGCTTCAACAGTTGGCAAGGTTAGACGTAGCGTGCCAAGAATTAATGCAGCTCTGGATGATCGATAGGCGGAATATCAACCAACCATGGTCTAATTTGAAGGTAAAATCTCAAATCTTACCATAGCTGTTTTAATTGACCCAGGGGCTACACTAAGTTATGTGAGTCCAAAGATAGTGGAACGTTGTAATTTACAGCCTGTTAAATTCAAAACCCCTTGGCTAGTACAATTAGCTACAGGGGCCAAGAGGTGAGTAATGGCAAAAATCAGTGACTGTTCTTTTACCATAGCTAGACAACCGGTAATGGCTGATTTAAATGTACTCCCCCTTGGTTCATATGATGTTTTGATCGGAATGGATTGGTTGGAAAGGAAATGGTCTTTAGTGGACTGCAAAACAAAGATTATATATTACAGAGATCAGCACGGGGTTAGAAAGGTATTGTAGGGAATTAAGCGACCCGTGTAGGTCCGACCAATAACCGCAACCCAACTGGCAAAATGTAATTGAAAACGGTGTCATATTTATGCTATCCAAGTGGGTTATGCTGATTCTAGGGATAAAACAGCAACACTGGATGGTATCCCTGTGATATAAGAGTTTGCAGATGTGTTTCCGGAAGAGATTCCCGGATTACCACCAAAACGGAATATAGACTTTACCATTGAATTGGTACAGGCGCAGCCCCAGTGTCATGAGCACCCTACAGGATGAGTGTGCCTGAATTAATAGAATTAAAAATGCAGTTGCAAGAATTATTGGATAAAAACTATATTCGGCCTAGCGTGTCTCCATGGGGGGCCCCAGTATTTTTTGTTAAGAAAAAAAGATGGAACCTTGTGGATGTGTATTGATTACCGTCAGCTGAATAAGCTGGCCATCAAAAACAAATATCCTTTCCCTCGGATTGATGAACTGTTTGACCAAGTGAAAGGCGCAACGGTGTTCTCTAAGATTGATCTGCGATCAGGTTACCATCAAATCCGAATTAAAGAAGAAGACATTGCTAAAACCGCTTTCAGAACAAGGTATGGTCATTATGAATTTGTGGTATTACCTTTCGGGCTAACAAACGCCTCTGCAACCTTTATGTGTCTAGTGAACAGTGTATTTCATCAATATCTGGATCGATTCATACTGATATTTATCAATGATATATTAATATATTCCCGCACCAAAGAGGAGCACCAGGAACATCTCATAATGGTGCTATAGACCCTTCGAGAACATCAGTTATACGCCAAGTTTAGTAAATGTGATTCCTTCAAGGAAGAAATCCACTACTTGGGTCACGTAATTACAATGGAAGGGATTGCAGTGGACCCAGAAAAGATAAAGGCTATAATGGAGTGGCCCATACCCAAGGATGTAGCAGATATCCGGTCCTTGATGGGATTAGCTGGGTATTATAGACGATTTGTGGAAGACTTCTCCAAAGTGGCCTTCCCCATCACTTCATTGCAGAAAAAGGGGCAAGCATTCCAATGGACCCCAAACTGCCAGAAAATCTTTGAGCGGTTAAAACATCTACTCACCACAACACCCATTTTGAGTATCGCTGATCTTGATAAGGATTATGTGGTATGCACCAACGCAAGCAAAGAAGGATTGCGAGGTGTATTAATGCAGGAAGGTAAAGTGATTGCATATGAGTCTCGGAAGTTAAAAGAGCACGAGCAGAAATACTCTGCTTACGATTTAGAATTGGTTGCCATCATACATGCCTTAAAAATGTGGCGGCATTATCTTATGGGTAGGAAGTTTTTATTGATAACCGACCATCACAGTCTGACCCATTATTTTAGCCAGCCCACTTTAAATGCTAGACAAGCAAGGTGGGTATATCTCTTAAGAAGTTTTGATTTTGCCATTAACCATTTACAGGGAAAGGAAAACCGAGTGGCAGATGCCTTAAGTCGAAAGGTAAAAAATTTGTATGAAATTTCCATCAGTGGATGGAAAAGTCCTTTCTGGGAAATGATAGAGAAAACAACAGAACAAGATGCTGAATATCAACAAATAAAACAACAATTACAACAGTCCACCAATGAGAAAAATCAGCAAGGATATGAGTTTGATGATGCAGGAATGTTGTACTACAAGAAAAGATTATATGTACCAAACCAAAATAGTATTAAAAATATGATATTGGATGAATTCCACATTAGCCATTATGCGGGTCACCCAGGTTACCAGAAAATGATTACTGCAATTCGGAAAGATTACTTTTGGCCAGGTATGAAGAAGAACATGGCTGAGTACTTGGCACGGTGCTTAGAATGCCAACAAATTAAAGCAGAACATCAGCACCCAGCCGGATTATTACAACCATTACCTATTCCGGAATGGAAATGGGAAACCATTTCCATGGATTTTATCACTGGACTGCCCAAGACAAAGAGGAACAATGATTCCATTATGGTGGTTGTAGACAAGTTGAGTAAAGTTGCACATTTTATACCTGTGCAATCCACGTATAGGGCGGCACAAATCGCTCATATCTTTATGCAGAATGTGTTCAGATTACATGGGCTTCCAAAGACGATAATTTCAGATCGTCATGTGAAATTTACATCAGCCTTTTAGAGAACGTTATTCGCTGAACTGGGAACTCGGCTGAACTTTAGCACTGCTTATCATCCACAAACCGACGGACAGACAGAACGAGTAAACCAAGTGGTAGAGGATATGCTAAGGGCTTATTTAATGCAGCAACCTATGCTGTAGGAAGAATACTTACACTTAGTGGAATTTGCGTATAATAATGGGTATCATACCTCAACACAAATGAGTCCTTTTGAGGTTCTGTATGGTCGGAAATGCCACACACCTTCAAGCTGGGGCGGACCCGAAGATAGACTTGAGTTTAGGACTGGACATGCTTAAGGAAATGGAAGATATGGTGAAAAAGGTCCGCACTAATTTGAAAGCTGCTCAGGACAGAGAGAAAAATTTTGCTAATGGCAAAAGAAGATTCAAGGAATACCAGGTGGCAGACCATGTTTATATTAAAATTCAAGCCAAAAGGAGTACCTTGCAGTGGAGCGGATGTGCCAAATTAGCACCCCGATACTGTGGACCATTCCAAGTCTTGGCAAGGATCGGACCAGTGGCGTACCAACTCACCTTGCCAAGTTACATCCGGGTTAACAATGTTTTCCATGTTTCCATATTAAAGAAATATGTCTATGATCCTAGACATGTGATAAAATGACAGGATATTTAGGTTGGAATTGTTGATTACAATGAACCTGGCAAAAGAATTTAGTTAAAAAAACTAACTTAGAACTTTGTATGTGGCAGGTCGAGCCGGAAGGAGAGGCCCTGGTCGAACCACTGAGCATCCTCGACCAGAGAGAAGTGCAGCTGCGGAGATGAGCTATTACTCAAGTTAAATTGCAGTGGTGACATTATGGGCCTGAGGAGGTCACTTGGGAAGATGAAGCATTGATGAGAAGGACCTATCCAGGGCTGTTTATGGTTGAGAGACATCGAGACGATGTCCAATCTGAGGTGGAGGAGATGTAATGACCCCAGAAAATTTATAAATAATTTTTCTGTTGTTAACATCATGGGTAAAACATTGAACAAGGATTATTTTTACTTTATAAATAGATATATATATATATTATATATAATTTATATAATATATATATATATATATATATATATATAATATATAATTATAATTTATAATTGAGCGTGGATTGAATAAATCAAATATGATAATTTCTCATGGGGAAGTTGTTTTCTTTTCTTGATGATTTAAAGAAAACAGTTGCCAAGGAAACCCTAACTGCTTTCCTTTTCTCCCATAGTAAAATGGGAGGAGAAAAGAACCGAGCTGTTAGAGGAACATACGGGGAGAAGGAAAAAGAGGGAATCATGCTAAGTCTGGTGAGGACTAGATAGCATGGGCACTGAGGTGCATTAAAATTTGTTCAAGGCAGTGGTCTGGCAAATAAGCTTGGGGGCAGACTCAGTCTTTCAGACGGGTCTCATGGACGGGATGAAAGATAGGCTGGAAACCAGTTTCCTGAACTCAGGAGAAGTGGGAAAATTGTGCATATAGTAGTACAGGTAAGTATACTGTTTTGTTATCAGACATATAGTTAGGTTACCGCAGTTGAGGGTTTGGTTACAATCTGTAAGAATTTGTTCTCCGAAAAGACCCTATTTTTGTAATAACGATGTGTCATTTAAATGAACATAGAATAGGTGGTGCCTTAGGATTAATGTGGTTGCAGGTATCTATTAGGACACCCACGGCCTCTTAAATCGAGTAGCAGAACAACCTGAGGGTTTATAAAAAGGAAGGAAAGAAAACAAAAGAATTAATCATTGGTCTGTTCAATTATTAAATTGAAAACAGTAGTAAGATTGAAAAGAGTTAGATATAAAGTAAGAGCGAGGACTGAAATTTATGAAAGTAAGTAAACTCAGTAATTATGATGAAGCACAATAAATCCCTACTCTGTAAATTAAAGCAAAACAGAAGAGTTAAGATTAACTGTATAGAAATCTCATTATGATTAATCATTTCCCCATGTAAATGTCAGGAAATAACAAGATAGTCAATTACAATGTAGTACCTGTAGAATAATATAAAATAGAACGAAGACCGTCAGAGTTTCTTCAGGCTTTCCCATGCCTTATCAAATCCATCATTGAATAGTTTCGAACGCAACATTCGCATACATAAACTTCCATAGTATTAGATTCTTAACTATGCAAGAAAATCAAACTTGGAGGTTATACAACCCTTTTACAGGCGTAGCCACATGCTTACGGCCTCCAGTATCCACATATACACAATACAGTAACAAGAAAATACAGAAACGCCGACAAGACTCACCATTGCTTGGACTCATAAATAACCCAGAAAATTTCAGAGCGCTAGCATGTGCATAAGTTCATATAACCAAATTCTTTTAACACATAGAATAGAGCATTAGTGGAAATTAGACGGGTGAATCATTCGACCAATCTCATGCTTCATTTATAAAACTAAAGATAAATTACACTGAGGCCTGTCAAGCCAAGGTCGCCAAGAAATCAACATACATGGAAACCCATTAACCATATCGAAACAAAGAATACGAGAGTGAAACAACAACATAAATATGTTCATAGAGTCATCATAATCGGAGCGCGTAGCTGGTTAAACCAGAAGTTCAAAGTATACAACGAAACCCTTTCTCAATATATAACAGAGAAATCACATATGACTATGTCCGTATGTTAATGAAATAGTACACAATATTACATGATAAATCACCTCGAACTGAAAGTTCCTGAACAAAATAAGAACGATCTAATTATATAAATTCATAAGGATCGATGCCTCATGGAAAGGTAACCATAGATTTCCCTCTCAGCAGAGGAAACGTTACAGTGAAACCATTTCTTCAAAAAAGAGGTTTCAATGAGAAACCTGACAAAGAATAAGAAAATATTTAGCCATGGGACCCGGCATCGCATCCATCAACTTTTCTAACACAGCAGGGGTTTTAGGGGAATCATACCCGAAAAGTAGGAATCAATATACCCGGCGGGACTGCTGCTCCACCACCACGGTGTAGATTCGCCCAAACCCTGCACCGTTCAAATAAGAGAAATAGTTTAGGAACAATTATATCAACCGAACCTCAACACCGAGTCCATTTGAAGGTGATAACATAAAATTAGTGCATGAATACCTGGTTCAACGGTATCAGAGAAAGAACGCGGGAAGGAGATACCTAGATCAATGTTTTTAGGCGGCGCTCGACCTTGCCTTTAACCCATGAAACGCAAACAAGAACCCTAGTGAGAAACTGCAAGCATAGGAAACCTCTGGAAGCCAACCCGCGCATCAAATGAAGTATAAACCCTGGAGAATTCCATGTAAAGTCACCAGAATGATTTCTGATCGTTCAATGGAGGAGAAGGGATCACCTCCGTTGGTCAAATCCGGAATACCGAGACACCTAGTACCTCGCTTGCAACATTAATGTCAACAGTTATTGCCAAAGGAAATATCAGGTTGGAGTGGAAAAAAAACACGAGGAAATGGCCAGCTGTTCGACTCTCGGCGAGTTGACAATTAATGGAATGGGAAATGAACTGTTGTCATACCACCAGCGCAAGCCATATGGTACACAAAAAATCTGAATGTTAAACAGTGACAAAATTATAAGGTTGGTGAAATAATGTTACAACGTAAGATTATAAGGTTGGTGGTATAAGTATTTCAACGAACAGTTGAACATTAAAATGCAATGTTTACCCATCCATGCGTAAATAAATTTATTTTTATTCTTACAATATTTCTATGTATTTATATAAAGATTGGGGTTGTGAAACGTACACAAACGTTAACCAAGGATATAATATACTTTATTTATTTATTATGACAATAGTAACGCTTTGACAAGTGGTTAGATTATTCTTGGCTTGGCTCGGCTTGGCTTTCACTTTTGATTGAGTAATTTTATTTAAAATATCAAAATTATTTGTCAACTTTAAAAGTTTCATAAATTTTTATATTTTAAAAGAAAGGGAAATATTTATAATAAATTTTCAATATTTTATTTTAATTTATTAGAATTTTGAGTTCAGACCAACACATAAATTGTTCTGACTAGTGACAGTTTAGTAGAAGAGACCAATCAATGTTTAGATGAACTCATACGATTTAATAGTTATGTCACGGTTTAGGGACATTTCATTGAATCTCCCAACTTACACCAACATGATGTAACCCGCAACAATAAGAAATGCAATATGCATGCTACTATTACACCTAGTACACAGTGGTGGAGAAAATTGAATACCCAATAAGAAATGCAATATTCATGCTACTATTACACCTAGTACATGGTGGCGGAGAATATTGAATACCCATTCAGCAACATTGCACGTGCTCTCACTTCTCCCCGATCATCCCTGAGCGGTCTTTACCTCCATTTTTTCCATTTTCATTTGAATTGCAACCCATCATCCACCAAAAAAAAGGTTATCGTTCGATGCTACACTATAATGTATTCTTCATAATCCTCCTCATATCTTCATTTGGATTTGGTTTTTCATTTGATGGATTCTTTAATGCAACACTCCTTGAAGTAATGGTAGCGTGCATGGTCAAACAATGTATCGTGGGCACCATAGAATCCACACTCAAGGAAAACAACATTGTGGCTAGATACCTTGAATGAAATTGCTTATCATCCTTCCATCCCAGGCATGGGTGTTAGATTTGTTTTCTACATTGCTAAATGTGGAAATTTTTATTGTCATAATTATATGAATCTACCAACTATGAAAATAATATCTATCTTATACCAAGGCTGTTGTACTCCACAAATATACCGCTCTCATTCAAAATCTTGCTTGTTTTGCTTCGTTGGTTAAATCCATAGAGATTTCTTGTCCAAGTACCATTTTTCATGAAGCGTTTCTTCTTTGTCATTAATCTATATGTTTCCTTGAATGTTACAAAACATAGTTCAACAAAGCAATGAATAACATATTAATAAATCTATAGTAATATCCTATGTCATCTTGCTAAGGTTGATTTTTTTCTATCTGAATCTTGCTAAGGGATTTTTAATTTATGTATTTACTTATTCTATTACTTTTATTTGTTTAATAGTTGTAAATCTTGAAAAAAGCCTCTTATTGGTTGTCCTAAGAAGGACAAAAGGCAATCAATTATTGTTGATTCATTTGGCCTTGCAAAACATTCTCATCAACCATGTAATATTCAAAATGAAGGTTTTTCTCTTCTACATGAATATGATGAATCAAATAGTGTAGAGCTTGTTGAAAGAGAAAACCCATCAAACAAACATAGAATAATATTCAAATCTAAATGAAATACAATATTTTCATAGGCTTATGCCGTAAAATATTGTAATGGTAATGAAAAGATAAATTGTTCTTTATGTGTTAAATTTAAAAGTGAAACTCTATTTGCAAAAGAGGGAACTACCACTCTTCAAGTTAGTGGTCTAAGTGGCCATGCAAAGCCAAAATCTCATATTTTTTTTTACAACTTTGGTAGGGAAAAATAAAATGAAGAGATATTCCAATCACTAAACATGTAGAATTAATGGTAGATGCTCAAAAGGAGAAAATTATATTAGTTATTGAAAACATGTATTTTGTTGCTATACATGATTTATATTTAGAAATGTATAAGTCAATATGTGACTTGATTAGGTATAAATGCACTCCACACATGATTCTAATAGAAGAATATTCTGCATACACAAATACCACACCAAGAAAAAAGAATTTCTTCAGGTTGCTAAAGAGGTATATTGGAACAAACTAAAAGAGGATATTTTACATGGCCCATTTTACTCAATTTTAGTTCATGGAAGCACTCATCAAATTATGGAACGTCAATTGGTTGTTTATATTACATATCTGAGGAATGAAGGAAGAGGTCAATGTTTAACAAAGTTGATATGTTTTCTTCAAATAAAGCATGGAATATCTCAATGTATATATGATCTAGTGAGAACTCTTTGAACTTAAATGGTTTTATAGTTGATGAATTTTGTTGGTTTTGGTTCAGATGTCGCATCTTCCATGAGGGGTATTCATGAAGGTTTATCTTCTAAGGTTTTCCTACTCCTCATTTATTAGTTATTCTTTGCAAAGCTCATAGGGAAGCATTAATAACCAATGAGGCTTCATCTCATTTTCTAGAGTTGTAATATATTAACAAATTTTGAAACAAAGTTTATTCGTGGCTTGGGAAATCAACTAAGATACATGGGAAATTTAGAGAGATAATGTATTCATTTAAAATGACTAATTTAATGCTATTACACATTCATCAAATTAGGTGGATCTCTAGAGGAAAAATCACGGAAAGACTTGTGAAACTTAGGAATTCTTTGTTAAAGGATTGAGCGTTAGGGGAAAACAAATTGTATGAGTTGGAAACAATATTTCAAGTGCAATTTTTTTCCGTCTACTTGAAAGTATGATTGCTGAATTAAATAATTTGAATAATTTTTTTGAAGAGGATCATGCTGATATTACATCTATTGGCACTATTTTAGATGTTTCTATTTGGATGATGTGTAAAACATTTTTTTTGTGTAGATTCAATGCACATCTCTTATTTTTTAGTTAAAGCATAAATAGGAACCATTAAGTTTTCATATAGCATAGGTATGATACATTTACATCAATATATGTTCAAAAATTTTCCAAAGATAAAAATATTGGGGCTATTAGATGGTTGTATTCTTTTGGGAAAATGTTTTCTTGTAAATGTGATTAAATCTTTCGATATGAAATTCATAGATTTATATGTATTTAATGTAGCTAGGTTTTTCACTTCTCCACATTATTACGAAGAAGCAAATGATATATATTTTCCAACAAAAATATGGTTGAAATTTTTATGTCAAAAATTTAGGGTTAGGGAATTATCTATTGTGGATACTATTTGATGTTTGGGTGAAGTGGATGAATTTATTTGTATTATTTGTAAATCATACCCTAAAAAGCATATGTATGGCATGAGAAATATGTGGAGATGAACCTAAATGGTTTGGAGGCTTCCCATATTTGATGTAATTCTTGAAAGAGATAAAAATTTCAAGAATATATGCATTTCCAAATGAAAATAACAGTAGACCTTCAACTTTGATCACTAGTGAGGAGGCTCTTCCACTTCGCACGACCCTGCTTCAGTGACAATTTTGCAGATCATTTTTTTTGTGAAATCACGACTATGGAAGGGTTTATCAGATAAAGCATATTACACTATGATCAAACCGAGTTCATTAATTTTTTTTTAAATTAAAAATCTGCAAGCCGAGATCCACATGTGAGTTGAAATATATATGCCTATTCACGTAGCTAGATACATTCCATTTGCATTTCGATGTAAGTCTCACATTACGCTATTTTGAGGAGTGTTGTCATGTAGTTATTGTATGTTTCTCACAAGATATTATCATATATTTATTGTCTCCCCAAGATGAAAGGATGCCCTCCCAAGTTGGTTTTTGGTTGATGAACATAGAATTCTGCAGGGTACTCCCAAGAATCTAATGAGATGACAATGTCTTCTAATACCCTCTATAGCTTGACCTTAGACCTTTCTTCTAGTTCTAACATGGTGGGAGTAGGTAATAAGTCAAAGGATCCTATATGAGATAAAGTCTCCATAGTCATCACATTAATGGTTGCACCTAAATCAATTAAAGTGTTATTTATGGGATGTCCATTAATAAAGATAGTAACCAGAGGGATTCTAGGGCCTATATATTTTTAAATAAAAAATTCGATGGACATTAAAGTTGCAGGCTTTCCACCTACATAAATTGTAGGGAGTTCTCTCATTTTTCTTCCTAGTTTCTTGGTACATAGATCCCTCTATTTTTTTGCATAAATTGGGATATCCTTAATTGCTTGTAGTAAAGAGATATTAATGCACACATTTCTTAGTTCAGACACAAGATCAAACTCGGGCTGTTTTAATTTCATTTCCAACCTCTCTGGAAAATTAGGTTGGGCTGTAAGTGATGAGAAAGGTTCTTGTGGCCTTGATGAAGGTTGTTCAGTTGGTTCAAGTGTGGTTTCAACTTCAGGAATTTCCAGAGTACCTTCCTCTATAATCTCTTAAATAATTCCAGGCTAAGTCACCACATTTCTATATCTAAGTTGAATTTCCGCCAATGACACAACAAATTCCTGTAACTGGGGAACATAAATTTGTTGCAGCGACAGTGGTGTAATACAATAGATAAGAAAAGTGGGATAAGTGACCAATCCAATGTTGTGAGCAGATTGGATGGTTTTATTGTTGGGGTTAGACATTGGCTGAGTATGAAATTGCACAAGGTGAGGTTGACTTGGTGGGGCAGGCCACTGAAGTTATTTTTATTGAGGTTGAAACATTTGCTGCAGTGTGGGCTGTGATGGATAAAAGTTTTGAGAGGGAAAATCATATGTAGTATGGTAAGAAAAGTTCCCCTACCAATTTTCCCAAGGCATTGGAACATTACACATTTGATGTTGAGTATAAGGAACTTGAAAATGCAATTAAGACATACCTGTAGCATGTGGTTGCCATGGTATTTGAGATGCCACTACATAAAGTGCATTGACAACTCCTTGATCTACTAGATATGTTGCTTTGATCTCATGAAGTGAAGGACACTGATTAGTGGAATACTCAACTTCACATATTCGAAATGCCTCTATACTATATGCAAGACATTCCCTCAAGGCATGCTTCTACCTGCATTTCGAGTAGATCATGGCTAGGGATTTCTCCAATTCCTCCTATTTCTCTTGTTTCCTCTTAGCATGCAAAAAATCTAATTGTGAAGATAAAGTGCTAAGAATACCAGTTTTAAAAAATTCAAATAGATTAGCCATTTCAACTCTAGTTACTCCAGTTCCAGGAACTGAGTTGACAAGCATGGAATAATTATCTCTTGTTCCTCCTCCACCTTTATAATTTCATCTTGAATATCACTGACACAACTCGCACACCTCATCATAACTTAACTTTGATATGTCACCTCCTCCCATTAAGTTCAAAATCTCCATAGATTTTCGCTGATTTCCTTGAGAAAAATTATTCTCTTGGCATCCTTACTTAGTTGATTCATCTTGGATCTCTACAGATTATACTGAAATATTTCCACCAAATCCTCGAGACTTTCCCCTTCCCTCTAAGTCATGCCAAATATTTCTTCCCCTAGGTCCCTAGTTTTGCAATAATCTTGATATTTCTTCAAGAATACCTTTTTCATGTCATCTGAGGTTGTAATGGAGTTTGAAGCCAACCCCATAAACCACTTGAGAGCTTTATCCTCCAATGATGCAGGAAACAACTTCAACTTCTGAGCATTGGAAGAATAGTCATAGCTCCATCATAACATGTCAAATTCGAACAAAAAGGCATCAATATATTCACTATTGACTCCATGAAAGTTAGGCAAGGCTAAGGGAGGAATATTCTTCATCTAAGTTGCTCCACCAGTCTCCCTGATAGGGAATTCAAATGTGAATAGTTCCTCTTCCTTCTCATCATATCCTCCATCTATATTACCAGTTCCTTCTTCATGAGCCATGTTGGACCAAAAGGTAGTAGGACCTCTGTAAACTACAGATTCTATAGAATCAATAGTTTGATATTCTAGTTCTTGAATACGATTATCAGGGAATTCCTCTTTAGGTTGACCACTGAGCAGAGATGTTGTCTTCCTTGTAAGGGGAGGTTCTAAATGGGTAGGAACAAAAGATTTTCCTGGAGAAGATTCTACTATGGAAGTAGGAATATGTTTTGAGCTCTTTTCAGGACCATAGAGCTCATGTTTGGACTCTTCTTCCCTTGTTTCCTTGTTTCTTGCATAATTCTTTTTCCTCACCAGTTTATTAGTAAATGAATTAGTGCTCACACCACCACAAAAGACAATTGTAAATATTGGACCCTATTGTCTATTATGCAAACAAATTCAAAGAAATATACTTACCAAACAATCGGGACACGACTTTGGCAAATTTCTGACCTCTACAAGTGCGTAGGATTTGCCCTTCGTCCTACCACTTCGACTCCCCCAGCCTTGAAAATTTGAAACAGTATACATAATACTAAAACACTTTTGGTATTATCCCTTAGCACCTCCCTCACAACAACGCCAAAATGTTGACTCCAATTATAGACTTATAATTTTTCAAGATAAATCATCAACCCAGGGAAGGTAAACTTGTGATATGTTGTGCAAAATATATGCAGGCTGAATGACTTTAGTGCTTACCAATCAAACTAGTCAATCATACATAGAACTAATGCATCTTTTATGCATCAACATTTGGCAGAAAAAGGCTATCAAGTGGATTGAAACATCCCTCCACGGTTCTTAGTATTGTAAATGATGATTAGAGAAGATAGGAAATCAAACATACAACAATAAAGAAATGATTTAACAATATAAATCAAATCTTTGATTAAATGAAATCAACACATTAACATGAAAACTTAATCTTTCAATCAATGGAACATTGCTTCTAAAATGTTAGAAAGAGTGCATTAGTTGTGTAAAAATGTTACTACTACATAAAAGAATTAAAATGCACACACACTACAACTAAGGGAGTTGTGAGCAAAGGGCTCCCTCTCTCACTCACAACCGCTTCAAAATTAAAAGGGCTTGCTCAGTAGAATAGATAGAACATAAAGTATTATATCAATTTGGAAATATTATAGCTGAGTACAATATGATATGTGCTATCAGCAAACCCAACTCAACCCCTTACAATATAGAATATAATCGTATTTATACAAGTTCAAAAGCCCATATTTGGCTCGACTGAGGAAACCTACTAATCTGAACTATTAGGTATCAATACTGGTACTAACTGTCAAAATTAGCTCTACTGAGTCTAATCCATGACTGAAAGCATGGATTAGCCAAAATTCATTACAGAGCTGGACATTTCCCTTATGTGGCCAACGAGAAGAGGTCTGCAAATCTGGGTAGTTTCAATGGTGGATTTGAAACAACCAATAGGAAAACATCCATGTATCATGAATTCCCCATAAAATGCATGTTCGCATTTGATCTGGAAGTGAGTTGAACATAGTTAACCATCGATTTTATTGCAGGAAATGTGGGTGGTTGTAGGAAATCCACATCTACAGGGATTTCGAAGCGTTTGTAAGAAATATGACTGCATGAGTTCTCTACAGGAAATTACGGGTTTGTTTCAAACCAAAATCTTCATAAGGTTTCTAGATTAGTTGGCATGATAATTCAATAAGGAAACAACTAGCTTAAGGAATGCTTAAGATTAAGGTAAAATGATATTTTTTTATGTTAATTTGCATACCTCAAGCATATAGCACCCTTTTGGCCAAAACCTAGATGATATAACCGAAATAAGCACAATTAGGGGTCAACGAGAGTTCAATATGGGAGAGGTAACTTCTAGGAAAGCTATCAAAATTAGGAAAAAATGAGCGTCAACACATGTAGTTATTATAGCAAGAGGTGTGCGCACCCCCGACAAAGCCAAACTCTAAAATAAACCCAATTTTTTTAGGAATCATAGTTAAACAATTTTTGCACCGCTTTTGCACTAACAAATTGCGAAATAGCCACACTCTTTAACAGTTCAACAAATTTGCATAGAAAATTTTTCAAAAATAAATGATTGACCTTCTTCTCTTGGCACTCTTCTCATTGACTCTATAGGCACAACAGATCTTGTGATCCTTCCTCAGCTCTGATGCCAATTTTTTGGAAAGGTGAAGGAGCTTAAATAAAAATTTCACACACAAAATACATGAGTTGCGTGTCTTCTATTGATCACACAATAACTTGATGATCACAATGAACTCGGTCAAGGGTATTTAACCATTTCCATCTAGTGATTCACCTAAAATAACTTGACATGCAATCACACGCTATAAATTCGACTATGAATTAACTCGACTTGACTCAACGCTTAGTTAGCTAACTCTCTAATTTTAGCCAACTCCTCATGTGGGAGTAATTAAGTTATTTTAATAGTCGTTCCTATGGGTGTTTCCCTTTTGAGGTATCCTTAATCATGCGGGTTCGAGGAAGAGCTTGGGGGATATCCCAGAAGTCAATATAGTGGAGAAAGTTCATAGTGTCACCTTAGAGGCTTTCTTAGATTTTGCTCGAAAACTATGATGCATTGAAGAGGAGGAAAATTACAATGTAACAAGTTAAAGCCGATTGTCAAAAATATGTATACAATGAAGTTGAGTCGACCTAGTTTGTTAGTAAAAATTATTAACTATGATGATTTATATTTGCATTTAATTAATAATAACAATACAGATCAATCTTAAATATGAATCTCTTAAACATGGATCTAACATGAGCCGAGAGGGCTACAATTTCTAGAGGTGTAATTTTTTTATGAGCCGATGTTATTTAAATGTTCTGTAAAGTTATTTAATTTTTTTAATTTTTAGATTTTTTATTATTTTTATTTTGGTTGAGAAAAATTTGAACTTTGATGACGACGGACATCCTTACACGTCACACTGGGCTAAAGAATAAGCCTCTAGGTTCAATAATTTAAAGTTTAATATTTTATTTTATTTATATCTTTGTATGACTATGATATTAAGGTAATGTATATCATATTAAAAAATTGTAATTATATCAAAGAAAAATGTAAAGATATATATAATTATATGTAAAAACTTGAGTGGGCTTAATGGTTAAGAGCATGTGCTTCTCGCTAAGAAGTCATAGGTTCAAAACTAGAGGGGATATATTACGTATGTCTTTGTAGACTTAGTAGTCAAATAGATGCAGGAAGGTGAGTCACTTGTCCCACAAACCAGAGGTCTCTTACACCAATTTAGTGTCTAAATTGAATGTAACCTTGAAATTGAACAATAATAATTATATAATTTTAATAAATTAAAATTAAAATAAAATATATTTATATATAATTTATATAGATATAAAAAAGATGGTTGAGAATCAACTTTTTCTTTATTATGATTACTTCGAGAAGAATCCAACTTTTAGAAGTGAATGGGAATCTAAAAAGAAATTTGTATTTTCAAAAATTTAATTCTTAAATTGAAAAGGTAAATAAATATCGATATTAATTTTAAACCAAATAAAATATGAAACATAATAACTGTTTGTTAAATTTGAAATTCCAATGTGTTTGAAGCCTTTAGAGAATGCAATGGTGCCCCCTTCCATTGCAAAATCATTACAAGTGTCTCATGTGATGCAAATTATTTTGTGTAAGGACCTGCGGTCCTTGGCACAATCGCCCGAAGTGCGACTGTGGGTGAGCGCGCGGTTGGGCGTGCGAGCTGCAGTTATGCGACGAGTTATGCAACGGTCTCTTGGTTATGCGACGATGTGCGACGATAATAGGGAGAGTGTTGGCATATATATAACGCATGGAGCTTTGAATGATGTGTTTGGAGGCCGACCTTATGATGGAAGCAAAGCCGACAGTAGTGTGGGCGTTTTGCGATTGGAGTAAGGGGTGTGCACAAGCATTGGGCAAGTCGGCTGGGTGCCAGACTTAGCCCCTACGCTTGGTATATATGGTGAATGCATTGAACACTTGGAGCAACACATTCAATCATCACATCTTCGCACAAGGAGAAGGGAGTGCGCAGTTCTAAGTGCACAAATACAAGGAGGAAGTCACAAATTTCTCATGCACCCATTCTTGGGCTAGTCGCACAAAGAAGAAGTGTTGAACTTGGTGTTGGGCGAAGGTGCGGGCAAAGGTGTGCCCAGTGGTTGGGTGAGGCGTGCACGGTGAACGTGTGGCGCCCAATTTGTGTAAAGGCTTGGCCTGGGTGTCTTGGTGACTCAAGTGAGTGTCCCCCCACCATGCAAGTGTGCACGAAGACTTGTTGGTGTGTTGGGTTGTGGACGGAGGTGTGTCTCAGTTGGAGGCGCCTGTGTGTGGCAACTTGGAGGTGCGCCCGAGTTGGGAAAATGACACGATCGTGCGATGCGGTGAACAAAGGATTGGTTAGTCGTGCGGAAACCGTGTGGAGTTGCCGACAAGCTGGGCAACCGAGTTTGTTGAAGTTGTGAAAAATTGGCTAAGTGTGAATTTGGGGTTTCTCAAGATTTAACTTGTGCATTGTAAAAATGAAGATTATGTAATATATTGATATCGGGGAGACTCATATTGCAGGGAGTTGCCCCTCCCTTTATACTATTGTGCATTTCTCTTCTATAATGTTGTTGATAATGAATGTGTATGGGTGTTCATTGGTATAAAGGCACATTTAATAATACTTGGTTGAGAATCACAAACTAAGTAGGAATAAGTGGTTAGTAGTAGTCCATGAACATAACTACTCGTAAAAAGAAAGTGTTCGGTGGTGCCGCACCTCGCCTAGCACGATTGAAAGACTACCGTAAACTTGGAGGCGTGACATTCCGAGTCTGGTTATCATTTCATTTAGTCTGACATCACTACAGTTATTTTAGTGGCGCCTCGAAAGCTTGATGTCAATTGCTATCCTACAGGACCGTGGACACGCAGCTGATCGGCTGGAAAATGTTACGTGAACCAGAAGAATTTCCATCTTAAACCATAAAACTGCATGTGAAAGTCAGTGCCCAGCTTCGAGATAACACACAAGCTCCTTTGGAGGATATAACAGTCCAAGAAGGGTAAGAAAAAATAGGTCTCCATGTTACAATGTCTACAAAATATGTAGAACAATATATGATATGATACGTGAAACGAGATCCACCGATGTTGTTTAATTGTTAGTTGGGAAGATTGGTTTTTACAAGTTTACTGATCCATCTTACAACTACAAAGGTATGTATAGAGAAATATATGATAACTGAAACCAGAGCACCACAAATTGATGTTTGTTGAGAAATTCCACTAGAGAAACATAGAACAAGCATGCAGTAAAAATTTGCCTACATCTTCTTCCATGAAAGAAATTGTCAACTAAATATGTATATGCATCATTCAGAGCATTCATAGAAAGCAGAAGGACTAGGTAACCTTGGAGTGGCCATAACGGCAACCTCATCTGGGGTTCTTCGGAACATTTCAATGTGTCGACAATCCACTCCACTTGCTTGAGATGGATTCGTGGACTCTGTGACCATATTCATGGCATTGCTTGACTCAGTCGACTGAACAATTGGAGAGTCCCCTGGCTTCTTGTCTCCACTTTGAAGATTCAGGCAATGTCTACACATAGGGCAGGAAGAATGCGAGACGAGCCAATTATCGATGCATTCCACGTGGAAGCCATGATTGCACTTTGGTAGAACTCTCATCTTTTATCCTTCGGCAAATTCAGCCAGGCAGATCGGACAATCTGTGGACACGGACCGTGGCACTGAGATAGAAGTGTAAACAGTAATGGGCAGTGCTATCAAGGCCGCCTTCTGGAGTCCACTGTTGGCTATCCCATTGATTGTGTCGAGCACCGTCAGCTCTCAACACACCCATATTTTCACCACTTACATGCAATTGATGATTAATTTAATTAATGATTCTGGCTACCATTGTAATATTTTCTTACCTCCACACCCAAGGAGATTGATTGGTTATCTAGATCCGAATAGATTTTCTGGGTCGTAAACTTTCATGTTTGTTTCCTTCTCTTATTGATTTTAGTTGTAGTTTGGTAGGGATCTTTAGAAGCACAAATTTCTATAGCTTGGCTAAGTAGATTTTTAAGATATTAAATTTACTTATTGTTGGAGTTAATGCTCACATTCCATATTTAAGGAGTTGGTTTGTGATGGTTGAGAAATTCTCTCAACCTCTCTATCTAATTTAGGAATAAGTTGGATCTCAGAAACTCTATTTAATAGAGTGGTCTGAATGTAACCTGTGTATGGGTGTGTTTGCACATACACCATTTGTGCATAATATATAATTGTATTTCTGTGATTGTGTGAATCAAGCTACTTTTATCATGGTATCAGAGCTGCTAAGATCTGAACCTGTCTTGTGAGGAGGTACATCGTGGAGCTGAATACCGAGCAAATTTGTGAGGAGCGATGCGTGTGAGCTCAAACTGTGCAAGGAGTTGAAGCCATTACTACATGTGTTCGAGTTGTATTGTTGCATATGTCGTGCAGGGGTAAGGAGCCAATACCGATCGGGGTTCAAGGTCCACGTCATAGCATTTAATCCATAGTTATATTAAAATCGAATACATGACCTGAGCTATCGGGTAGTATGGAGTGCAGAGGCACTTGAGCTGTACATTTCATCTGACTGAAAATCCTTCTTCACCTGTTAGTTTAGTAGCTTGTCGTCCAAATTCGTTGCTCCACGTGTCATCGCTTATAGATCTAAGTCGTAGACAGGACTATTGTTGGTCACGGTGGAATTCAAAACAATGCAATTGTGAGCTTGATTCAATGTGATGACAGTGAGCGTGGTTTGAAGTTGCTCTTTCTACGTGCCATGGAGATGTAAAGGATGTTGCTGCTGAAATGTTATTAGGGGCTTCATATATCTGTTTCACCACAGCCAGCTAAAATACAAAGAAAACCAGTGGATAAGAATGAATTTAATTTTTGGTTTTCGCAGCTGTTTATTTTGCTAGATGTTGCAGCTTATTTGTAATGTATTATCGTCATGTCACCGTAATTCTGGTTGTCAATAAGTGACATTACTCTGAACTCTATTGGATTACCCAGTGTTCTTGTTAGGCCCCTATACTACTAGTGTAACCCTTATTGTTATTAGTACAACCCACTTATAATATTGATGTACCCACATAGTGCCCATATTGTTACTATTGTACCCCATATAAGCCCACTAATGTTACTATTGTGGCTT